>CM062806.1:874705128-874944934 GCA_031772625.1 Pinus tabuliformis | reverse complement strand
AATATAGTTTGTCTTTGCTTTTATACATTTGAATTGCTACAACAGTTGAGGTCCAATTCAATTTGACAGTGTTTGCACTTCAATTGGCGACCTGCAAACCGCAGTATTCTGGTATGCGTTATTCTTTCACAATATTCACATATAAAGAGGCAGAGTGAAAGGCCTTCATAAAATCAAAACAGAAGCAGTACAGCTTCAAGTGATTTTGTCTAGCCTCCTAAATGCTAGCTCAAACAGTGAATATGTGATGCATTGTCTGGTGCTCAATTAGCCTGTCTAATCTTTCCTTTCTTAAGTAGACTTGATTGACTACACTCTTTTGATGTTTCCTCGTCTCGTTTCTAGCCTTCCATCATTGGTCTATATAAACATATATTGAGGTGTGCATTTGATCCACTTCTAACTGGTTTATCAACTAAGTATATCTTTTATTTATCTTTGGAACTGTTATTTAGTAAACATATTATTTCAATTGTCTGAATCATGGTGCCTGTTTCTTTTAAATGTCTGTGATCGATTGAAATTTCAAACATTATCCTTGCATCTTACCGTTGATACATAGAGGAACCTGAGGTTTTCTCAAGAGAGAGGTTACACTAGCTTTCCTTAGGTCGGACCTCCGTCATTTCTGGTTCAGATCTGTGGTTGTTAAGGACGGGATTTGGTGTGTGCCACGATTACATGGGAATTATAGCTGGGCAAAATTCCAGGCTCCCAAATCTTTAGAGATCATGTTGTGGTTGTCTGATACCTGTACCAATTATGCCCTCAAATTGTTTGCACAATGACAAACAGTATTATTTTTCAGAAACTCCTTTTCATTCGGATTAGGTTTTTGCCATGAATATTAGTAATCTGTCAACATTCAGATTAGGTTTTTGCCATGCTTCATAGTCCATGAAGAGTTTGAGGCCAAGCATGAGAAAATGTTCATTTTCAGAAACTCCTTTTCATTCGGATTAGTTTTTTGCCATAAATATTAGTAATCTGTTAACATTCAGATTAGGTTTTTGCCATGAAGATTCTGACAACATTCAAATTAGTTTTTTGTCATCTTTAGAATTCACTATCTTGAATGTTGTTAGTTTTTTGCCATAAATATTAGTAATCTGTTTTTTGCCATGAAGATTCTGACAACATTCAGATTAGTTTTTTGTCATCTTTAGAATTCACTATGTTGAATGTTGTAACCAAACCAAAAAGTTAATGTGAGTAAACTAATGCTGAAGAGTCAATTTATAAAATAACAAGAATCAAGTGTTTTCTAAAGTAAATTGGCTCTTCACCGTGGCGTCAGGGACCAAACCAAAAAGTTAGTGATCGATTGAAATTTCAAACATTATCCTTGCATCTTGTTGTTGATACATAGAGGAACCTGAGGTTTTCTCAAGAGAGAGGTTACACTAGCTCTAAAGGAACCTGAGGTTTTCTAGGTTCAAGATTTTTGTTTTCAGGATATATGATTCTCAATACTGTTAATTTGTGGTATGTTTTTTCTTAATTTCAGATAACAGGTTAACTCTCTGTTAATGTTAAGGTATGCGCTCATCAAGTTTTTGTTATTTTGCTAGTCCTATTGATTCCATACCCAATGTAACTATCGCAATATAGGTTGCATATGGTCCATATTTTTAGTCATCTTTATAGAATGTGCCAAATCCCCATCAGTCATGTTTCTCTGACAATATATCTGAGATAATGCAGTTGTATTTTGTTTCCTCCCATGCCTACAATTATACAGTTTTTTCGTGCTGAAAAATAAATCCACTGACAACATTTCTCTCTTTGGCATCACATAATGCATCACTGTAAACAAAACTTTCTTTTTGTGCCTAGGCTCCGTCGTTTCTGGTTCAGATCTGTGGTTGTTAAGGACGGGATTTGGTGTGTGCCACGATTACAGGGGAATTATAGCTAGGAAAAATTCCAGGCTCCCAAATATTTAGATATCACGCTGTGATTGTCTGATACCTGTACCAATTATGCCCTCAAATTGTTTGCACAATGACAAACAGTATCATTTTTCAGAAGCTCCTTTTCATTCGGATTAGGTTTTTGCCATGAATATTAGTAATCTATCAACATTCAAATTAGGGTTTTGCCATGCTTCATAGTCCATGAAGAGTTTGAGGCCAAGCATGAGAAAATGTTCATTTTCAGAAACTCCTTTTCATTCGGATTAGTTTTTTGCCATAAATATTAGTAATCTGTTAACATTCATATTAGGTTTTTGCCATGAAGATTCTGACAACATTCATATTAGTTTTTTGTCATCTTTAGAATTCACTATCTTGACTGTTGTTAGTTTTTTGCCATAAATATTAGTAATCTGTTAACATTCAGATTAGGTTTTTGCCATGAAGATTCTGACAACATTCAGATTAGTTTTTTGTCATCTTTAGAATTCACTATGTTGAATGTTGTAACCAAACCAAAAAGTTAATGTGAGTAAACTAATGCTGAAGAGTCAATTTATAAAATAACAAGAATCAAGTGTTTTCTAAAGTAAATTGGCTCTTCACCGTGGCGTCAGGGACCAAACCAAAAAGTTAGTGATCGATTGAAATTTCAAACATTATCCTTGCATCTTGCCGTTGATACATAGAGGAACCTGAGGTTTTCTCAAGAGAGAGGTTACACTAGCTCTAAAGGAACCTGAAGTTTTCTAGGTTCAAGATTTTTGTTTTCAGGATATATGATTCTCAATACTGTTAATTTCTGGTATGTTTTTTCTTAATTTCACACAACAGGTTAACTCTCTGTTAATGTTAAGGTATGCGCTCATCAAGTTTTTGTTATTTTGTTTCCTTTGTAATTTGCAAATTAAAGCATACGAACAGTTCCTATATTGTTCTATTTGGTCAATCGTCAAAAATGAAAAGCAAGCATGTTAGATAACTCACATCTCACATCTTTTCTCAAAGCTTCTCAAATTCCTGTTGTTCTATCGCTTATTTTTCAGTGCTCATAACTCATGACAATCCAAGTGATGTTATAAAGGCAATATACAACATTGGGCAACATGTTTAACTAGTAAAATATAGATTTCAATAACAATCTATTGTTATTTTATTTCACAAATGCAATCAACAATAATGTTAACTTTCAAAAATATTCTTAAAGTTATGGTGCATTTTTTCATTTTGTCTTTCCACTGCTTCCTTTTGTTAACTTGCAGAAATATTCTTAAAGTTATGCTGCATTTTTTCATTATGTCTTTCCACTGTTTCCATTTCCAATTCCTTTGTTATTTATAAATATGACTTGTTGCTAGAAATTTGATATTTGTTTGGCAACATAATGCAAGAGCCTATTTTTTTTAATATATATATATATATTTTGTTCGAAACAATTATCTTCACTTTTTGCTAATTTGATCAATATTTTTTGCAAAGCTATAGAAGACAATTGCAGAAGGCAAGTCTGGTAAGCAATTGCAAATGATGGAAGAAATAATAGATGTTGACAATTACAAATTCAGATTACAATGCATTTTTCCTGACAACGTTGATATTGTATTAAAAAGAAATGCTCTTTTTAGACTAAATGCATTTTCATATACTGTAGGAGATTGTCTATTTGACTCATTCGAAATGCTTCTACATTTTCGTTATACTTCAAATGAACTACGAAATGGGTTAATAGAACATTTTCTTTTTTTGCTTAAACAATAATGATGTTGAAGCAATAGAGTCATATGAGTATGAACTAGCACCTGACTTCCTATACGAGTTACATGGAATTAATGATATTGGTACATATCTTCATAAAATGCATTGTTCTGCATCTACAAATATAAAGGAGTCTGACCGAGGTTTATGGGGTGATACCTTTTGCATACGTTGGTTAGCTAAATGGCTAGATATATCAATTGCAGTTTGGTCATTGACAAGAAAAACAAGATATTTGCTTTTTAATCAACATGAAAATACAATTCCATATTGCATTCTCTTTCATGATGCAAATCATGTTAGTGGTCATTATGAACCATTGCTTTACCAAAAGTTTCCAATATGCATTTGCAGCCAGTCTAATATCTACCTGTCATCTATTTGCAAAGATATTGAAAGCCACTGGATGCATATTGCAGATAATATGCTTTTAAATGAATTAACGATCGCAAAGCAAATGACATCTAATTGTGGTGACAGTCTCTTTAATGAAATTTGCTATTTAGTGGCAACAGAATTCGATGCACAGTGTTTGCAACTTTACATTGTCCAATCTTTTTGCAATTCACTTATGCATAAGAATCGAGATGCATTACATTGTTTAGAACAATACCTAGTAGTTGATGTGATACACTATGCAATGAATAACAACTGGCAACAATATCTCATAAATATGGCAATGCCATATGAGAAAGGACAGGTAGAAGGGGGACCATTTTGTTTGCAATGGATATCTGTGATATTCAAAGTCAATATCCAGGTATGGTCCTTTGTTGCTAATAACTTTGTCAGTTACAGTTCTGCTTATTCGACATGCAATCATATTGTTAACATCATGTCATTCAGGACAGATACATCACATATTCACTACCGCGCAATGATACAAAAATATGTTCACAATTCTCAACAAGTGTACATGGAAGCAAAAGAGGATTGTAATCAATTGCATCATAAGCATATACTAGAAAAAAAACAATGTATATCTCAAGTACATTTTAACAATAATATTTCATTTGAGATAGCATCTCATTTAGAACAAATGCAGCCAACTAAGCATCGTAGGCTCAATTATCACAAACTAAAGCAATTCATACATACAAAACGCAAATGCAGCAATGTACATAACAATGATAACATCTTTTGTGATAATCATGTTCTAGAAAATCAACAACCTAGTTCTTGCATTAGCAACTTTGGTAAGCAATTGGAAATGATGGAAGAAATAATACATGTTGACAATGACAAATTCAAATTACAATGCATTGTGCCTGAGAACATTGATTGTTTTTTACTAGAAAAACAACAATGTATATCTCAAGTACATTTTAACAATAATATTCAATCTGGGCTAGCATCTCATTTAAAACAAATGCGACCAACTAAGCGTCGTAGGCTCAATTATCATAAACTGAAGCAATTCATACGTACAAGAAGCAAATGCAATGACATATGCAAAAAAGCATCTTCTAATAAGAAGTCAAGAATGACAAGCAAGAAAGATGCAGTACAGATTTATATGGAACAAGTCGAAGACACGCCTAGGAATACATGTGCAGTTTGTACCAGATTGCATTTTGCAAAAAATATCAGATTCTTCACTATAGAGTTGCAAGAAAAGCATATGAATTTGACATTGAACAATAGGACCTTCAGCAATGAAAACATATGTGTTGCTTGCAAAAAAGCACTCAAGAATGGAAAGCTTCCACAATTTGCAACACCTGAACAAATAAGACGTAACATTCCATTGCCAACTGTAAATACACTTTCAGATCTAGAAGAAAGACTTGTGTCATTGAGAATTGCATTTGCACAAATCAGACAATGGGGATATAGGCGATCACAAATTGGCTTAACAGGATCAATTATCAATGTACCAATTCATATGGACGTTGTGCAAAAAGCATTGCCACAATATGCATTTTGTCAAATTTACAGGTTCTGAGAAAGCCGCCAGTGAAAGAGCAAACTAAGCCATTGAATATAACTCGGAATATCAGCTTCCAACGACTCTTGTCTTCTTTATCATCCTAGACAGCATAAGACAGATGGATGCAAATGGTCACTACTGTGCAGCATGTAGGCCAGTGAAGAAACTAGCCCCATAGCTATTTTGTTACTATGTAATATTTGCATCCACTGTGAAATAATTTACGGCTGAGAGTACTTGCCTGCCTTGAGCGACTAATATGAATTACTGCTTTTAACGTTTAAAGATCGATTTATATGAATTATTGGTTTTAAGATTTAAAGATATTTTTCAGTCTAGGAAATTAATTTTTCAGTCAAGATTGAACAGAATGTTTATTTGTAGTTGAGCATTATTGAAAGGGCTGAATTCGATCACTTTGTATCTCCAAACCCTGTTCCTAAATGATTTTGTGCATTTCTGTTTAGCATCTTCATTCAAATAAAGCTTCTTTAAGTTCATAATGGTTCTTGTCATACCTGGACAGATGGATGCATATGTTTGCTGCAGGATTAGCACGTTCCTTAACGACAAAAGGAGGTTGGTGTTTGGTAAGGTAGGGTGGAAGAAGAGCAATCTTCATTTTGCACCTACCTTCCGTGGTTACCAATTTTGGGTGTTGTTGTCACTCCAGATTTCTTTGCTGGATAGGCCAAGCAAGCAGACTTAGCATACTTCATGTATATGAACGGATATATTTTGGTCACGTAATGCCCAGGTTTGTAGCGAGGCCACGGTGAAAAGGGTGAGTGAGAATAAAAGCAATAACAGTGAATTTTGGACACCTGGAAACTCATCCTATATTATATATCGGATTCCACATCTCACATTCTTTCTTTCTGTCAACTGAAATCTCATCTTTCTACTGGTTTTTTTTTAGCCCAACGCTGTTTTTCACGTCCCCAGTTCGAATCTCCTCAGCTCAAGTGTTTGGTGATTGGCATATCGAAGCAAATAGAGCTCGGTGATGCATTGATCGCTGGATTGCATGTGTGTATCTTGTGGGCGCCGGGGCGGTGAGTAAACCCGATTTGCGGAAATGGGTGACAAGGCTGCGACTCTGGAAGCCATTAACAAAGAAGCTGTGGATTTGGTAAGGAGGACTTGAATGCCTTTTGAGTCTTTTACCAGGTGTTTCTGTGGAGCTTTGAGATTGATTTTGTGAGGTTTGTTAATGCAGGAAAATATTCCCATCGAGGAGGTTTTTGAGAATTTAAGATGCAGCAAGGAGGGTTTGAGCAGCCAAGCTGCACAGGAGAGGCTCACTATATTCGGATACAACAAGCTCAAAGAGAAAAAGGTAAGGGTAGCTTCGACATATTTCTAATTTTGAGCTCAGTTCCGGAGTTGAGCTGGGATTTGAGATCTACGGGGAATGAATTTCTAAAGTTGTTTGAGCCTTGAGGTATGCAGAGTAAAGCAAATTCTTTGGTTCTACTGTGAAGCGATTTCTTTCACGGTTAGAGATATGAACAGGCACCGTGTAATTTCCATGGCTTATATCGTTCTTTAAATAAATACGTTTTCTTAGCTTGGTCAGGCTTATACTGCAACATCAAATCTTTAAGCTACAGGAAAGTATATTGCCTAGGCTTCTGATGAGGGATCCTTTGTCATAGCTTATGCCAAGAGGTTCATGCACTTGGGGTTTATGCGGAGTACTTGAACATTGTCAAGAATTGCTTAAATTTAACTCCATGACTTCTTTTGGGTGCGCAGGAAAGAAAATTTCTCAAGTTTTTGGGTTTTATGTGGAACCCCTTATCATGGGTTATGGAAGCCGCAGCTGTGATGGCCATTGCTATGGCGAATGGAGGAGTAAGCATCATACACTTCTAATTCCCCTCGTTGATTCTATTATAAAGTAGCTATCAAGCTTCATTGCCAATATCATGTAATTAGTTCTATATATTTTGTCGGCACAGTCGCTGCACTCATCATTTTTCTATCTCGGGTTATTCGTCTCTTTGCAGTCTTAGTCATTACTAGTGATTTGTCTTTCTCGTTGGTAAAAAAAACTATTGATATACTGCTAATGCCATATTTTCTCTATTTTTGAAAACTCTTGGCTATTTACACCACAAATATCATGTTGTTTGTTCTATTTTTTTTTCTATGGTGTTTTCTTCTCTGCAAGGGCTTTTCCTAGTCGAGCCTACAATGTGTGCATTCAGTCTATCAAACATGTCTGTCTGCATGTCTTGACTCTTCAACATGATTGGATAATATACCCCCATTGATCAATCCATGAACTAAACACATATCTTTAAAGTTTGGCCATTCCTTTTGATAATTGTATTTTTTTGGCAAATTGGTGATGGTTATTCTTTTGTTTTTTCATCATTAATAATATTTGCTAGTATTGTTGTTAATTTTGTGTTTTCTGTGTTCGTTTGATAGTAAATAGTAGTGTGGCATTTGGTCTCTCCCATTGGATATCGTTCCCCTCTATTGTATTTTTAGAAGTTCACAATATTACTTCATCCTTATGGTTCCTGTGCATATTATCGGAAAAGAAGATGACTTCTTGTTCTACCGTGTCACAATATTTCTCTCTTGTAGCCAGTATCAGTCAGGGCATACCCTATCCGCTCTTTTTAATTCAGGCTTTAATCATGTAAATTGTATCTTTGCAGTGAAAACCTCCTGACTGGCAAGATTTTGTTGGTATTCTAACATTGCTTGTTATAAACTCTACCATAAGTTTCATAGAGGAAAACAATGCTGGCAATGCTCCTGCGCCATTGATGACTTGGCTGGCTCCAAAGAGCAAGGTCTGTTCACTATCTTTTGTATGAGTGGCAGCCCCGATATTTTCAGTTTTCTATCCTTGGTTTTGCGGGGAAGCATGCAATTGGATGTTCAGAATCCTCTTAAGATCATGGGTGCTGCAGTTTTAAATTCCTTAGTCAATGACTTAAGACTTTGAACTTAACAGGTTCTCAGAGATGGACAATGGAGTGGAGAAGATGCAGCGATGCTTGTTCCTGGTGACATAATCAACATCAAACTTGGAGATATTGTTCCTGCGGATGCGCGTCTTCTTCAAGGAGATCCTTTAAAGATTGATCAGGTCTTAACCCAATCCTTTTCTTTACTTCTTATTTATGATTACAAGTGCTGGAATTTTCGGTATGCTTTTATATGGTTTCTGGGATTAACTTCGACTGTTTTGGTACTTTTCCTGAGCCACGTTTTATGACAATATTTTTGAATGTGTGTAGTCTGCCCTCACTGGTGAGTCATTACCAGTAACAAAGGGTCCTGACGATGGGGTTTATTCTGGCTCTACTTGCAAACATGGTGACCTTGAATGTGTTGTCATTGCTACTGGGGTCCATACCTTTTTTGGTAAAGCAACACATATTGTGGACAATACAAACCAAGTTGGCCACTTCCAAAAGGTTGCTATTTATTCTGGACTTCTGATTCTTTTTTTGTCCTTTCTCTTATTTCATAAATACATAATTTTTGGTGATACTGCAGTTGTACCAAATTGGCTAGTTAGGGTCCATGGTAATATTGGATGATCCAGTACTGTTAGTTTCCTTCAAACAAGTATCAATTACTAATTGTTTTCATGAATAGGTTTTCACGAAAGGATATGACAAGGATGTTGTTGTCCTGATAGCTGCAAGAGCATCCATAACAGAGAATCAAGATGCCATTGACACGGCAATTGTTGGGATGCTTGCGGATCCTAAGGAGGCAAGTATTTTTTTATGTCATCATATTAAATTTTAGTTGATAAGCAGGCCTATGCTTATTTTACTGATTTGTATCTTTTGTTGTGGGTTTTAATATCCATGGATGTAAAAGGCGCAGGCAGGCATTCAAGAGGTCCATTTTCTTCCTTTTAATCCAACTGAAAAGAGGACAGCTCTCACTTATATTGACAATGAAGGGAAAATGCATCGAGTTAGTAAAGGTGCTCCATAGCAGGTATTGTTCTTTGGATGTTTGGCCTTCTTCATTAGGCTTGGTAATGGGTTGTATTGTTTAGAAACTGCTTCAAAACTTATTTGTACACATTCTATTAAAACTGAAATGACCAAATACTTTCTGCTAGATTCTTAACCTCGCACATAATAAGCCAGAAATTGACCGGCGAGTTCATACAGTTATTGACAAGTTTGCTAAACGAGGACTTCGCTCTCTTGCAGTTGCATATCAAGTTAATAATATGGCTTCTTTTGCTTTATCCGTGGGCTAAATCTTCCCAGTAAGTTCTTCTTGTTGATTATGTATATCTTTATAGCTATCTCAAAATGTTTGTAGGATTGATGCCTTTTTTTGATCCCCCACGCCATGACAGTGCTGAAACAATCACAAGGGCTCTTAATCTTGGTGTAAATGTCAAAATGATCACAAGTATGGTGATGTTATGGTGTCATCAGTTTCACTACTGTTTTTGTAATGCAACGAGCCGACATTTAACTATTTACTTGCAAATGTTCATTAGGAGATCAATTAGCTATTGCCAAGGAGACAGGTCGCCGACTGGGCATGGGTACAAACATGTATCCATCATCCTCTTTACTAGGTCAGGACAAAGATGAATCAATTGCAGCTTCGCCAGTTGATGAACTGATAGAGAAGGTTGATGGTTTTGCTGATGTTTTCCCTGGTGAGCAACAATTATCTTTCACTTCTGTGTTTTTTCAGATACCTTTATTTTTTCATTTCCTTAATTAGTGTTTGATTCCATATCCTTCCTGATTTTGACTGGTCATTGCAGAGCATAAGTACGAGATTGTTAAACGATTGCAGGCTAAAGAAGGCAGACATAGGAATTGCTCTTGCTGATGCAACTGATGCAGCAAGAAGTGCTTCTGACATAGTCCAATCAAGAAACTGGCCCCATAGCTATTTTGTTACTATGTAATATTTGCATCCACTGTGAAATGATTTACGGCTGAGAGTACCTGCCTGCCTTGAGCGACTTATATGAATTACTGGTTTTAAGGTTTAAAGATCGATTTATATGAATTATTGGTTTTAAGATTTAAAGATATTTTTCAGCCTAGGCAATTAATTTTTCAGTCAAGATTGAACAAAATGTTTATTTGTGGTTGAGCATTATTGAAAGGGCTGAATTCGATCACTTTGTATCTCCAAACCCTGTTCCTAAATGATTTTGTGCATTTCTGTTTAGCATCTTCATTCAAATAAAGCTTCTTTAAGTTCATAATGCTTCTTGTCCTACCTGAACAAATGGATGCAAATGGTCGCTGCTCTGCAGCATGTAGGCCAGTCAAGAAACTGGCCCCATAGCTATTTTGTTACTATGTAATATTTGCATCCACTGTGAAATGATTTACGGCTGAGAGTACCTGCCTGCCTTGAGCGACTTATATGAATTACTAGTTTTAAGGTTTAAAGATCGATTTATCGATTTATATGAATTATTGGTTTTAAGATTTAAACATATTTTTCAGTCTAGGCAATTAATTTTTCAATCAAGATTCAACAGAATGTTTATTTGTGGTTGAGCATTATTGAAAGGGCTGAATTCGATCATTTTGTATCTCCAAACCCTGTTCCTAAATGATTCTGTGCATTTCTGTTTAGCATCTTAATTCAAATAAAGCTTCTTTAAGTTCATAATGGTTTCGTTTATGTTGTTTGAAAATGGCAGGAGCCCCCCCACCTCCAACATAAGCGAAAAAGCATACATATTGCCCTTTCAATCTTGCTTGGTATCACGGGCATTGAATGCCCAAGCGTTAGGAAGCAAATTGAAGTAATAAAAGGATTGAATGACAGTCCATTTATTCCTTGACCTCTGCCTCCCATCCTCTCCAGACTTGGGACAATTTCTGCTAGGCCAGCTTTTCCAAGTTCTGCAATTCAGTCCAGCTCCTGCTTGATGCAATCCATTTGCTGTTAGCTGACTTGCAATGTGCCTGCAGACCCCGGCAGGGACTACTGCCACGGAAGTGGCTCCTTGTTAAAATATATATATATATATATAGATATATATATATATAAATTTATTTTTAAAATTAATATGATATTAAATTATTTAATAATTTTTTACCTCAAAATTTTACTAATTTATTGTTTTTTTTATCATAAAAAGTTTAAAATACACATATTTCTATTTTATTTATAAAAAAATAAATTGTATAAATAATTTTAATATTAAAAATAAAATTCCATATTTTATGTACAAATATTAATTTTAGCGTTCAGGCATTTACAATTATACATACTTTTTTTTTAAATAAAGATATATTTATGTTGTTTATGAAAATTAAATTTTCTTATTTTTATGAATTTTTAAAATAAAATATATAATTTTTAAAAATTTTATGCTAACTTCAACTTCTTTCTTCATTTTTTTTTGGGCCAGTAAGAAAAAAGCATGATGATATTTTATAGGCAAAACTATATGACAATACATAAAATCAACCATCTAAAGAAAAATGATAATGATCATCCCAGATCACTTGATAAAGAGGATATGGTGTTCTGATCACCATCCGAAGCCCAGGATAGAAAAGATTAATACAGTTTAAGAGACATTTTCAACATATCTTATATCTCTAAAGAAGCTATATCATCTAAACATATACAATGATGACTGTATGCCACATTCTCTCAATGTGCAGCAATGAAAAGATTATAGACATATATAACAAAATTACAAAAAAGAGGGTGAACGGGAAGAAAGTCCTTTAACCCAGATATGGAAAGTCCCCCATATAAGAAAGGGTTCTTCTCCCAAGTGATCTCTAGGTACCATTTGCCAATCGATCCCAGTAAACCTTTCTTTGATAATCTGTCTGCTTCCTTGTTCAGGTTCCTTCCAATATGTTGGATTGTGGAGCAGCCGTGTAATTGCCATAGAAATTCGATCCTTTCCAGCCATCCCTGAAGCATGGGGTTGTTGATGGATGCCCTCCCCATGACTTGATCAACTATAATCTTCGAGTCTCCATATATGTGCAAAATGGGGTTCCCAAGGAAGCTGTTGAACCATAGGAGCCCCCAGAGTGCTAATGCTTCAGCTTTGGTATTGGTACCACTACCACTATTCCAGTAGACCCTGTATGACAAATCAACGGTCATAGCAATCCAAAATCCACATGCACAGGTGTTCCATTGGCAGTCCTGTCAAAAAACCCCATAGGGTATATGAATTGTACATTATTATGCATTTGAGGACTGATATTAGTGCATGATGGCTGTACAGAGAAAATTGAAAGATTGGTGGAGATTCTTTCAATGACCAAAGAGAAATCTTCCCTACAGTTCTGGAATATACTTTGTTCCTCCAATTCCAGATTGCCCAGAAGAGAAAAAGAGGAATGGCCCTCTAGGCAATTTTTTGAGTACTCCACCATTTTAATGAGTCCCTGATGCAGGTGTGTTGAATGTATGGGAAACCAAAGAGGGAAGCAATCTTTTTCCATACCTGAGTAGTAAATTGGCAGTGCAGAAAGATGTGATCATTATCTTCAGTATCATTTTTGCATATGGTGCATATTCCGGGGCCATGCCAATTTCTTTTCTGCAGATTCTCCCATACTAGATTTCTGTTATGATATACAAGCCATGTGAAAAGTATAACTTTTATAGGAGCTTTAGTTTTCCAGAAGGCGTATAGAGTTTGATGATCCCCCTGTCTGGCGACCATATTTGATAGAGTATAATATGTGTCTGCAACTATAATGTTATCAGTTGCCATTCTACCCGACCATACAATTTTGTCCTGTGTTCTTGTGTGGCAAATGCCAAGATGCTTCATTATTGAAATAGTATGAATCCATTCCCATTCCTTTTGGCCAGTGAACCCCAAATCCTGGGCTTTTTTCCATATAGGGAGCGAACCATGCCACCCATTTATAACTTGGCCCCAGAAAAAATGCCTCGCCCATTCAGGTGTTGGATAATACTCTCAAAGATGGTGAAATCCATTCCAACACCCAAGATTGGGTCTATGCCAATAAGAATGCGATTTCCTGATTGAAATTTCCATGCGAGTTGGTGGATAAAAAACTTTTCGACTTTCAAGAAACTTAGCCAGATGGTCGATCCTTGTTTGATACCAATGGTGCCATATCTATACCAAATGTTGAAATCTTTATTCTTTAGATACTTGTGTTGGATGATCTTGCTCCATGTGCCAGCTCCAAATAAACCCCTCCAGAGGGATTTTATGAGCAATGCCCCACCGAAACGATGAAGGTCCATGATTCCCCAACCACCCATACCCTTTGGGAGAGTGATGTTTGATAATTTGGTCAAGTGATATTTTTTCCCATTGTGGCTCCCCCCCAGATGAAGTTTTCCATGAGACAGTTTATATTGTTAATGATGGAGGTAGGGATACAAAAGAGATGAGCCCAATAGAACCCTAATTGTGACAGAACAACTTGTGTGAGGATAACCCGTCCCCCTAAAGACAGGCATCTAAACTCCCACCCAAAGATTCTTTTGTAGAACCTATCAGCAAGCCATTTCCAATCAACGGTTTTGTAGCAAGTGGGTTTGAGACGATAACCAAGATATTTCAAACCATTTTGTATAGGCCTTGCCTGAATACTAAATAAATCTTTGATATATGCAACAGTCTCCAAGTCAGATTGTCCATAATATAAAACATATTTATTAATATTCATGTGCAACCCAGAAGCATTTGCAAATCTACTGAAAATGTGAAAAAGATATAACCAAGAAAAATGACAGAGCATACCCATTATAAGGATGTCATCAACAAAAAGGTTATGTGAAATGTTGATGTTATTTCCCAGCTTCAGTGGCTGAAATTGATCCTCCAGGACCGCTTTTTTAATATGCAAACTTAGACAGTCCATGACCAGAATGAATAATAGAGGGGATAGTGAACATCCCTGTCGGAGACCCCTGCCAGCCCGGAAGAACCTTGTAGGGTACCCATTGATAATGACAACATAGTTTACATTATCCACACAGGCCATGATCCAGTTAACACATCTGGGCTGTAAACCAATCTTGATAAGGACGAGTCGGAGAAAACCCCAGTCTAGGTAGTCATATGCTTTTCGAAGATCAATCTGTAGTATAGCAGCTTCAAGATGTTTGGTGTGAATCGAGTGCATACTTTCTTGTGCATTTGCCACAGCATCATGGATGAGTCTACCCAGAAGAAAACCATGTTGTTCTGGGGTGATGAAGCGTGAGAGAGTTCTGCGCATACGCCCAACAATAGTCTTCGATATGATTTTATAAATGACGTTGCACAGAGAAATAGGCCTGAAGTCAGTGAAACCCTTTGCAGAGTTGTTTTTAGGAATGAGGGCGATATATGTGGAAGTTATCTTATGATGGATGAAGCCCATGGTCCTGGATTCCTCAATCATGCCCAGAAGGTCAACTTTGAGAGTTTCAAAAAAGTGTGAAAAGTTCGATTGTCCATCCATCAGGACCAAGACTTTTATCACTCTTAAACGACTTAAGAACGCCCAAAAGTTCTTCTTCATAGACTTCCATAAAAAAATCATCATTTTTCTCAGAATCATACATGATTGGGTATGGATCAGTACCCCAAACCATGTCTTCAGCAGAAATATTTTCATTGTTGCCATAAGCCATTTGGAAAAATTGTACAACAACATCACTGATCCCCTCTTGAGTCTGGTGTAAGTGTCCATCAGAGTCCGTAATCTCCCATATGGTATTTATATTACGACGATGGTTAGCATATCTGTGAAAGAATTTTGTATTGCGGTCACCTTCCTTCAACCATAGCGCCCTGCTCTTTAATCGCCATGTGGATTCTTCCATTGTAAGGATCTGCTTCTTCCTAAGTTCTAGTGATTGTATATTTGAGCAGGAAGATAATGAGTAGACATGGAGGAATGGAAAGAGTCCAGATTATTTTGGATATCAACAAGCTCCTTTCTGTTGTCCCTGATTTTCTTTTTTCTGCCAGTGTTTGACAGTTCCCCGGAGGGAGTCAAGTTTCTCCAGAATGTTGACCATGGGAGAGGTCCCAGGAGCAAAGTCTGCCCCAAGTTTCCAGCACCAGTTTATTAAAATCAGGGTCCCCCAAGACTGTTCTATTGAATTTGAAGGGGATGCCCGTGCGTAGTTCCATTTTCCTCCATTTAAGAGTGATGGGTCTATGATCCGATATGAAGTTACTGATGATGTTTACCCGACATCCCCCAAATGGTCCAACAATTGTTCATGGATCAGAAATCGATCCAGTCTCTTTGCGACGTATGCCGAGCTAGTGCGCCCATTATCCCAAGTAGGGGAAATTTTGGTGGGGCAAATGTCCACAAAGTTGTTCATGAGAATGGCATCCTATATTTTCCCAGCAAGAGGATCAACTTTCTTGAAACATCCCCAAACTTCATCCAGATAGATAGTGTAGTTTAGATCCCTTGCTATGATGAGCGACTCTAGGTCCATCAAGCCAGAAGATAAGAAACAGTCCCAGAAATTCCCTCTATCTCTGTATGGGGCGTATATGTTTAGGATATGAACACGGCCAAGCAGGCCATGAATGTTGCCTTCCAGCAGAATACCAACGAAACATTCATAGGCCTTTATATTGATCTAGCTGGGATCCCATAAGGCCACCAGACCACCCAGAGACCCACAACAGCAGTAGCAGATATATACCAGTTCAGAAACATTTTCCGAAAGTATTGGACAATGCAGGGAACATTATGCATAGTTTCTTGAATAAGAATAATGAAGGGCTGTAAAGACAAAAAAAGGTGTTTGAGGGCTAAGTATTTTGGGGCAGTCCCCAGACCCGGATATTAAGGGAGATAATGCACATCATGGGAGATCTTTCTCAGGCTGTCGTGCTCTAAGGGCCTGTGAGGGGGAGATGTCAGCAATGGGGATGTCAACCAGAAATTGGTCCATTGGGGAGGAAAATGGATTTTTATTGGAGCATCCCCGAAAATGACAACTACCACAATTTTGTTTTCTTCACACAATAATGTTGCCCGCCGAGGTAGCGATGATGTGGGGAGATGATTGACCCCCAGGCTTGTGGATAGTGAGGCTATGGAGATCAAGAGTCTTCCTTTATAAGAGGAAGTCCCGGTCGCTCCTGACAGAATTTGTAGGCAAAGCTGTTGGTGAATTTGGTGGAGTAATGCTGAGACATGGACCTTTATTGTTTGACTGACGGTGAGGTGGTGCCAAGGGGCAACGTATGCTACATGTGAGGTGGACGGTATGTCCGGATATGGATGCGGAGCTGTAAAAGGAGTTGGAATGTTCTGACTAGTGGTAGGCTCAGGTGGTGGATGACATATGAAGGTTGGCAGACCGTCAGAAAGAGGAAAGTCTGATTTGGGAGAGACATTCGAGGATGATGGGATACTAATGGGCGATGAAACTATTGAATCGAAAGCATGTGGAAGATGGGAATTTTTATGCGAATGCATACCTGGATGATGTAGTTGATGATTATGTGGCATAGCCCATTTTCCATTGAGGCTCTATCGACCTGTGTCAGAGTGTGACACCATGGCACCATTGTAGCATCTTCTGCCATGAAAGTGTCCACCAAGTCAAAAAGGGCATTGTTCACGCATATGACCAGTTCTGTGATAGAAAGAGCATCTGAAGGGTACCCCCAATAGTCTAGCCTTTGCTGGAGGAAGGTGTCGCCCCAATGAAGTTCAATGTGATCTGGAAAGCCACCACGATAATCCTTCTCAATGAGAATCCAGGCTACCCTCTTGTCCTGTGCCCCCAAACAACGTGGGTCAACATAGATAAATTTGTCGATGGCATTGCCAATATCAGTGAGTTCCTGTTTGGTCCATAATTCAAGTGGAAGACCTGGTAACTTGACCCATACCAGTTTGTTGGAAGGTGTATTGCGAAGAGGATTGTACCCTATGTACCATTTATGGAGGGCAAGGAAGCTTTTCCATGTATCCATGGGATGGCTTTAATTTTCTCCAAGTCCTCCTGACTGAGAAAATGAAAACTGTACCATCCCTTCAATAGCCTCACAACCATAGGAAAGTACCCTAGCATAGACTTCCACTTCTTGTCAATCCATTTACGCATCTCAGAGTCTTCCATCTCCAAGAAATACCAGCTACCTACTAAAGCGCGTTTTTGGAGACTGTTAATACGGTCCACCAGTGTATCACTGTCCAAAGCCAAAGTCGGAGGTGGTGGAGCAGTTTTTATGGAGTGGTGTTTTGAACGACGATGATGGAGTGCATGCTCACCACCCATCTGATCAAGAGGCGCGTGAGTGAAATCTGGCATACTGTCATCACCCAGGATAGTACGCCATGCATCAAGTGATCGGGGACTATTTTGGCGGACGTGGACAACACTACCAATACGGCGGGATTCAGCTTCCATGGTGGCAGGAATAAGTGTCGAGCTGGCAGATACGTCAGAGGTATAATCTGCCATGGGCTTGGTTTTCGAGGAAAGAGTGAAGTATAACTGAGTGGACCCTGACAAACTAATAAAGGTAGGCAGGCCTGATGAGAGGGGGAAAAGAATGTCTGACGCAATGAAAGGACCTCCAGCTTTGGGATCACCAATTCACGAAGAAAGAGGCGATACGGGAGTGTGCAAGGTACATAAAATATTTAGAGTCGGGAGGTCGAACGTCATCAAGTGAATAGTCCAAAAAGGGTAAAATAATAAAAAAATTGACAAAAGGAATTATACACCAGATATGGACAGATGTAATAATAAGTATACACCTGGAGATGCGTCCGGATAACGCATTGGTTTAAATGATATGCGATGACAGTTATAGTCGATACCACCCTAAACCCGCCGAAAAATGTAAAAACCACCTGGGAAAAAAAAAACTAGCTCACGGACTGAGAGAGCCGAGAAAAGAACTGAGACGTCGAAGGTGGCAGGCTATGGCAGAAATTCACCAGATGATGTGGGAAGAATCAATCCATACATAATGGAGAATACAACCAAAAAAAGTAACGCTACTTCATAGAGACATGGTCTATAGTGACCTAAGCACTGAATTTAGAACCTGAAATTCAAATAGCAGCAGTAACACCAGCTGCAGACAAACCACAGATTGCATAAACGAAACCCGCATTGCTTGCAGGGTCTGGAGATAATTAGGTGGTTTGAAAAATTGAGCCACGATAGGATATGAATATTTATCTAGTTTGAAGTTAGCCTAAAGGTGGAGAAACCTGATAAAATGTCCCTAAAGGCTTGAAACCCCCACGTCATATGGAGCTTGAAACCAGTGTTAATTTTGCTAATTCAAACTAATTAAAAAAATTACTAATTTTTTTGACTACATTTGTAGGGGTTAAATCACATTCTAAATTGACTTGTAAATGTTTTCCTTACATTCGTTATCATAGAAAATCGTAGTGTCCTTCAAGAACATTCAATGTTTAAGCCATTAAACTGAAAGCTAAAAATTGACTGAAAAGTTGATAAGTTGTTGGTCAATATAAGGGGGTTTGGATTTGCCCAAACCAAAAGATCCTTGAAACACAACATTCAATAAAAAACCCTACCATTGTCTTGCTACAAGAAACTATGATGACTAAAGAAAAGGCCCTGGAGATTTTGCTAAAGATATGTCCTTCATGGGCAATTTGAGCCTTAGTGCACATGGCAATTCTGGTGGGCTCTCCATGATGTGGGATACTAGGCATTTCACATTCAACGCCTTCAGGTCCTGCGCAGTGATAATATTGACCGGTTTCAACAGAGGTTCATTCCACCAAATTCACATCTTGAATATCTATGCTCCCTACAACAATTGTAAATCATTTTGGGAAATGGTTGACTCAAAAAGGGTCTCGGACATCCATTCGATGATTGTTGCCGGGGATTTGAATTTCACTTCAGAGGCGGGAGAATGTTGGGTCCACAGAGAAAATATGGATCCATTGGCAAGATATTTCAAAGACCTCTTTAGTGGGAAGATGTTAAGAGATAATGCACCCTATCCTCGGTGTCTGACTTGGCAAAATTGTCATACAAGGTTCGATGGTATAGCATAAAGGATCAACTAGTTTTTTGTAGATTCTTTTATGTGTGAGAGAATGAAGCACATACAATCCTTGACATTTTTTCCAGAAATCTCTGATCATGATGTCATTATCCTAGGATGGAGTGATGAGATGAATCAAAATAAGCTACCTTTCAAATTCAATTCAATGTTGCTAAATGATATAGATTTCAATGGGCTGATATATCACTTTTGGCACTCCCCTATTGCACCTAATATCGATAATCCATAAATGCTGGTCAATTTCAATCTAAAGAGGCCAAAATCTGGGGTTCAACTATGGGTATCCAAACGTAGAAAAGGGATCTAGCAGGAGTTGTTCTCCATTGAAGAAGAAATTTCATTATTAATGGACCCTATTTCTCCTAGATACTTCTTCGAACAACAACAAAAGAATGCTCTTAATCTAGTGATGAGAAAAGATAAATTCCTCAAGCTAGAAGAAGAGGAGTGGTGCCAAAAGAGTCGATTTGCTTAGATCAAAAGTGGGAACAAAAAGTAGTTTTTGTTTTCACAGAGTAGCATCCAAAAGGAAGAGTTTCAATTCTGTATGGGCTATCAAAGACGAATTAGGCAGAATTCCCACCTTAGTCAAAGAAATCAAGAATGAGGCTTTCCTTTTCTTCAAAAAGCAATACAATAAATATGAAGAAAACTACATAGTAGAAAAATGGAGTTGGTTAACCTTTTTCCCAGAATGGTCAATGAAGAGGAGAATGCACAGATGAACATTGCCATTTCGGAAGAGGAGCTAATTCAAACTCTGAAGTAAATGGCTAAAGATAAGAGCCCCAAGCCTGATGGTTGGCCTGTTGAACTCTTCCTCTTCTTCTATGACCCGATGGGCCCTGAATTGAACAAAATTGTGAAAGAATCAAGGTGCTATGGGAAAATTCTAGGTGCAATAAACTCAATTTTTCTCAGTTTAATTCCTAAAAAAGAAAACTCTCTACTCTTCTCTCAAATGGGTAGTTATTAGGAATCTCCAGGCAGTCATTTGGGACACTTTCCCCCCTGGATGGAAACCCCGAACTGGAGGTTCCAAATGACGAGCCTTCTTTGGGAGGTGACAGGGTACAAACATTTCTATCCATTGTTGGAATGGCAATGGATCTTTCTAGTCATCATCGGGACCTTGTATGATGCTCTCAAATCAACAAACATCCTCTTCGTGACCGAGACTCATGCAAGCCTTGTTCGACCCCTCCCAGATATTGCAAGTTACCATTTGATCTCAGTTTGTAGACAGGAGACGAGGAGCTCAAGAGGGGTCAGAGGATCAGGTGGAGTTGCTTGTTTGGTTAGTGACTCACTCTGGAATAGGGTATCATTGGTAGCTGAAGATGAGTTTTCCAGGATTATGTGGATTCAGATTAGCGTCAAAGTCTCTCCTCTGAGGGACATCTACATTGCAGTTTGTTACTTTCCCCCAAACTCTTCACTATTTTCTATCCATAATGGCTCAAATGGGGACCCCTTTATCGACTTGTACACTGAAATCACTTGATACTGTGTTGTTGGGGAAGTCATCCTCCTAGGTGAATTCAATGCACGCACTAGAGATCTCCAGATCCCCCTCCACGACCAATCAAAGGATGCGTTTTGTACCCAGGGGATAGATCCAGATTCAGTAGGGCTTCACCGAATGTCAGATGATTCTTTAGGGCCCATTATAGTTTATGGTAAGCATCTATTGTAGTTGGAGGAATCCCAGGAGTCGTTTATTCTAGATGGTCTCCCCTGATTTTCAGACTCTCACTTTTTCACATGCCAACCATATGGCGGGGGTGCAAGTGTAGCTGATTACTTGCTCCCTTTTATTCGCCATTTCTCAATCTGCACCATCCCCCTTGCTGATCATGCACTTCTTTCCTTCTCTCTTCAGTTTGACCCTCCTCGTCCACCCCATCCCTCCCCTCGGGGCCCACCCTGAACTACCTTCCAATTTGACGAAGGAAACCCTGACATCTTCTCCTCTACCCTACGCAAGATGCTCCCATCAAAGACCCAGTTCTCCTTGCTTGATTCTACTTCCAATAAATACACTTGTCTTTCAGCTGCCACTTGTCTTGTCCCTAAAAGTTGGATCTTGCCCCGTGAACAAATGGTATGATGATGAATGGAAAACTCTACATCGAGAACTTTGATATGATTTCACCCACTCTCAAACCTTCTACTTCGACCTCAAAGCTTCTTATCGTCGTCTGCTTCGTCACAAGAAACGACTCTTTATCTCTCATAGAATATGAGAACTTTCTACTCTCCTTGCCCACTCCCTAAACAATTCTGGCGTACCATCCTTCCCCGACGCTCCCCTCTTCCACCTGACCTCGACCCTACATCCATGTTCTCTAACACTTCCAACCTTTATGATATTCCCGGGCAAGCCCAAATTCATGTTACCTCCCCAACTTCTTCCTGTTATCTATTCTCAGACAAATATATTAGAGAGGCCATTTGGGTGATGAACAACAACAAAGCAGCCAATGAGGAAGGCTACCAAGTAGAGTTCTTTAAGCATTGTTTCTGTGCTTTGGTTAGCTACTTCACTGATCTCTTCAACCATGTAGTCCGTGAAGGTTTTCCACCAACATGGTCACACCACATCATCCATCCAATCCACAAATCAGGTTCGAGCTCAAATCCCAATAACCACTGAACGATCATGGTGGGTCACACGTTCTCGAAGTTGTATGCTACTATTCTACAAAGGAAGCTTTCCAGTGACCTTGAGCAGAGACAACTCAGAGCTAGGGGATAGGCAGGTTTTCGACAGACTCATCAGAACATTGACCACATCTTCACCCTTTGCGCCGTGATTGAGGAGGCACGACACCGCTCTTCGAAAGTCTACTATTGTTTCGTAGATTTTCAAAAAGATTTTGACTCTGTTCTAAGGGAGGCCTTGCTCCAGAGACTCAGAGATATTGACATCTCTGCAACCCTATTGAACACTAATATGCACCTATATGAGTCCATTCTTGGTCATCTTCACGCAACCCATGGAATGTTTGATTTCATTCAAAGCTCTATTGGGGTTAAACAAGTTTTTCCATTGTCCCCTACCCTGTTTGGGATCTATATCGATGAGTTGGAAGCAATTCTACATGAGCATATCCAGAACACTGATGGATGCCTTCTTCACTAGGTTCTGATATCTATTCTATTCTTTGTCGACGACATGGTCCTCCTCTCCTCATCCCAAAAAGGATTACAGAGGCAGCTAGATGCCTTAGCTCTGTTTTTTGATCATCGACAATTGACGGTCAACTTGGGTAAAACCAAGGTTATGATCTACAATGGGGTGAAGAAAACCTCAAACCTTCACTTTCTATTCAGAGGGGAGGAGATTGAGATCACCAGCATGTATACTTACTTGGGGGTGCAATTCTCAGGTCCCCGCTTCATTTTGCGACCAACGCTTCAAGCTCAAACCAACAAAGGATATGGATCCAACAGAATACCAATGAAACATTCATAGGCCTTTATATTAATCCAGCTGGTATCCCATAAGCCACCAGACCACTTGAGAGACCCACAGCAGCAGTAGCAGAGATATACCAGTTCGGAAACATTTTCCTAAAGTATTGGACAGTGCAAGGAACATTATGCATAGTTTCTTGAATAAGAATAATGAAGGGATGTAGAGACAAAAAAAGGTGTTTGAGGGCTAAGTATTTTGGGGAAGTCCCCAGACCCCGGACATTAAGGGAGATAATGCACATCATGGGAGATCTTTCTCGGGCTACCATGCTCTAAGAGTCCATGAGGGGGAGATGTCAGCAATGGGGATGTCAACCAGAAATCGATCGATTGGGGAGGAAAATGGATTTTTATTGGAGCATCCCCGAAAATGACGACTACCACGGTTTTGTTTTCTTCGCATAGTAATGTTGCCTACCGAGGTAGGGTTGATGTGGGGAGATGATTGACCCCCGGGCTTATGGATGGTGAGGGTATGGAGATCAAGAGTCTTCCTTTGTAAGAGGAAGTCCAGGTCACTCCCGATAGAATTTGTAGGCGAAGCTATTAGTGAATTCGGTGGAGTAATGCTGAGACATGGACCTTTATCCTTTGACTGACGGCGAGGTGGTGCCAGAGGGGCAACGTATGCTACATGCGAGGTGGACGGTATGTCCGAATATGGATGCGGAGCTATAAAAGGAGTTGGAATGTCCTGACTAGTGGTAGGCTCAGGTGGCAGATGACATATGAAGGTTGGTGGACTGTCAAAAAGAGGAAAGTCCAATTTGGGAGAGACATTTGAGGATGATGGGATACTAATGGGCGATGAAACTATTGAATCGAAAGCATGTGGAAGATGGGAATTTTTGTGCGAATGCATACCTGGATGATGTAGTTGATGATTATGTGGCATAGCCCGTTTTCCATCGAGGCTCTATCGACCTGTGTCAGAGTGTGACACCATGGCACCATTGTAGCATCTTTTGCCATGAAAGTGTCCACCAGGTTGAAAGGGCATTGTTCACGCATATGACCAGTTCTATGATAGAAAGAGCATCTGAAGGGTACCCCCCAATAGTCCAACCTTTGCTAGAGGAAGGTGATGCCTCAATGAAGTTCAATGTGATCTGGAAAGCCACCATGATAATCCTTCTCAATGAGAATCCAGGCTACCCTCTTGTCCTGTGCCCCAAGATAGCGTGGGTCTACATAGATAAATTTTTCGATGGCATTGCCAATATCAGTGAATGCCTGTTTGGTCCATAGTTCCAATGGAAGACCTGGTAACTTGACCCATACCAGTTTGTTGGAAGGTGTATTTCCAAGAGGATTGTACCCTATGTACCATTTATGGAGGGCAAGGAAGCTCTTTCCATGTATCCATGGGATGGCTTTAATTATCTCCAAGTCCTCCTTAATGAAAATTGTGCCATCCCTTCAATAGCCTCACAACCGTAGGCAAGTACCCTAGCATAGAATTCCACTTCTTCTCAATCCATTTACGCATCTTAGAGTCTTCCATCTCCAAGAAATACCATCTACCTACTAAAGCACATTTTTGGAGACTGTTAATACGGTCCACCAATTTATCACTGTCCAAAGCCAAAGCCGGAGGAGGTGGAGGAGTTTTTATGGAGTGGTGTTTTGAACGATGATGATGGAGTGCATGCCCACCACCCATCTGATCAAGAGGCATGTGAGCGACATTTGGCATACTGCCGTCACCCAGGATAGTACGCCATGCATCAAGTGATCGAGGGCTATTTTGGCGGACGTGGACAACACTACCAATATAGCGGGATTCAACTTCCATGGTGGCACGAATAAGTGCCGAGTGGGCAGATACGTCAAAGGTATAATGTGCCATGGGCTTGGTGTTCGAGGAAAGAGTGAAGTATAAGTCAGGGACCTTGACAAACTAATAAAGGTAGGCAGGCCTGATGAGAGGGGGAAAAGAATATCTGACGCAATGAAAGGACCTCCAGCTTTGGGATCACCAATTCACGAAGAAAGAGGCAATACGGGAGTGTGCAAGGTACATAAAATATTTAGAGTCGGGAGGTCGAACGTCATCAAGTGAATAGTCCAAAAAGGGTAAAATATTAAAAAACTGACAAAAGGAATTATACGCCAGATATGGACAGATGTAATAATAAGTATACACCTGGAGATGCGTCCGGCTGACGCGTTGGTTTAAATGATATGCCATGACAGTTATAGTCGATACCACCCTAAACCCGCCGGAAAATGTAAAAACCACATGGGAAAAAAAAAACTAGCTCACAGACTGAGAGAGCCGAGAAAAGAACTGAGATGTCGAAGGTGGCAGGCTATGGCAGAAATTCACCAGATGATGTGGGTAGAATCAATCCATACATAATGGAGAATACAAAAAAAAAGTAATGCTACTTCATAGAGACATGGTCTATAGTGACCTAAGCGCTGAATTTAGAACCTGAAATTCAAACAGCAGCAGTAACACCAGCTGCAGACAAACCACAGATTGCAGAAACGAAACCCGCATTGCTTGCAGGGTCTGGAGATAATTAGGTGGTTTGAAAAATTGAGCCACGACAAGATATGAATATTTATCTAGTTTGAAGTTAGCCTGAAGGTGGAGAAACCTGATAAAATGTCCCTAAAGGCTTGAAACCCCACGTCATATGGAGCTTGAAACCAGTGTTAATTTTGCTAATTCAAACTAATAAAAAAAATTACTAATTTTTTTGACTACATTTCTAGGGTTTAAATCACATTTGACTTGTAAATGTTTTCCTTACATTCGCTATCATAGAAAATCGTAGTGTCCTTCAAGAACATTCAATGTTTAAGCCATTAAACTTAAAGCTAAAAATTGACTAAAAAGTTGATAAGCTGCTGGTCAATATAAGGGGGTTGGGATTTGCCCAAACCAAAAGATCCTTGAAACACAATATTCAATAAAAAAAACCCTACCATTGTCTTGCTACAAGAAACTATGATGACTATGGAAAAGGCCCTGGAGATTCTGCTAAAGATATGTCCTTCATGGGCAATTTGCGCCTTAGTGCACATTGCAATTCTGGTGGGCTCTCCACGATGTGGGATACTAGGCATTTCACATTCAATGCCTTCAGGTCCTACGCAGTGATAATACTGACCGGTTTCAACAAAGGTTCATTCCACCAAATTCACATCTTGAATATCTATGCTCCCTACAACAATTGCAAATCATTTTGGGAAATGGTTGACTCAAAAAGGGTCTCGGACATCCATTCGATGATTGTTGCTGGGGATTTGAATTTCACTTTAGAGGCGGGAGAATGTTGGGTCCACAGAGAAAAAATGGATCCATTGGCAAGATATTTCAAAGACCTCTTTAGTGGGAATATGTTAAGAGATAATGCACCCTATCCTCGGTGTCTGACTTGGCGAAATTGTCATACAAGGTTCGATGGTATAGCATAAAGGATCAACTAGTTTTTTGTAGATTCTTTTATGTGTGAGAGAATGAAGCACATACAATCCTTGACATTTTTTCCAGAAATCTCTGATCATGATGCCATTATCCCAGGATGGAGTGATGAGATGAATCAAAATAAGCTACCTTTCAAATTCAATTCAATGTTGCTAAATGATATAGATTTCAATGGGCTAATATATCACTTTTGGCACTCCCCTATTGCACCTAATATCGATAATCCATCAATGCTGGTTAATTTCAATCTAAAGAGGCTAAAATCTGGGGTTCAACTATGGGTATCCAAACGTAGAAAAGGGATCTAGCAGGAGTTGTTCTCCATTGAAGAAGAAATTTCATTATTAATGGACCCTATTTCTCCTAGATACTTCTTCGAACAACAACAAAAGAATGCTCTTAATCTAGTGATGAGAAAAGATAAAATCCTCAAGCTAGAAGAAGAGGAGTGGTGCCAAAAGAGTCGATTTGCTTAGATCAAAAGTGGGAACAAAAAGTAGTTTTTGTTTTCACATAGTAGCATCCAAAAGGAAGAGTTTCAATTCTATATGGGCTATCAAAGACGAATTAGGCAGAATTCCCACCTTAGTCAAAGAAATCAAGAATGAGGCTTTCCTTTTCTTCAGAAAGCAATACAAGGAATATGAAGAAAACTACATAGCAGAAAAATGGAGTTGGTTAACCTTTTTCCCAAAATGGTCAATGAAGAGGAGAATGCACAGATGAAAATTCCCATTTCGGAAGAGGAGCTAATTCAAACTCTGAAGTAAATGGCTAAAGATAAGAGCCCCAAGCCTGATGGTTGGCCTGTTGAACTCTTCCTCTTCTTCTATGACCTGATGGGCCCTGAATTGACCAAAATTGTGAAAGAATCAAGGTGATATGGGAAAATTCCAGGTGTAATAAACTCCATTTTTCTCAATTTAATTCCTAAAAAAGAAAACTCTCTACTCTTCTCTCAAATGGGTAGTTATTAGGAATCTCCAGGCAGTCATTTGGGACACTTCCCCCCCTGGATGGAAACCCCGAACTGGAGGTTCCAAATGACGAGCCTGCTTTGGGAGGTGACAAGGTACAAACATTTCTATCCATTGTTGGAATGGCAATGGATCTTTCTAGTCATCATCGGGACTCTTGTATAATGCTCTCAAATCAACGGACATCCTCTTCGTGACCGAGACTCATGCGAGCCTTGTTCGACCCCTTCCAGATATTGCAAGTTACCATTTGATCTCAGTTTGTAGGCAGGAGACGAGGAGCTCAAGAGGGGTCAGAGGATCAGGTGGAGTTGTTTGTTTGGTTAGTGACTCACTCTGGAATAGGGTATCATTGGTAGCCGAAGATGAGTTTTACAGGATTATGTGGATTCAGATTAGCGTCAAAGTCTCTCCTCTGAGGGACATCTACATTGCAGTTTGTTACTTCCCCCAAAACTCTTCCCTATTTTCTATCCATAATGGCTCAAATTGGGACCCCTTTATCGACTTGTACACTGACATCACTTGATACTGTGTTGTTGGGGAAGTCATCCTCCTAGGTCACTTCAATGCTCGCACTAGAGATCTCCAGATCCCCCTCCACGACCAATCAAAGGATGCGTTTTGTACCCAGGGGATAGATCCAGATTCAGTAGGGCTTCACCGGATGTCAGATGATTCTTTAGGGCCCATTATAGTTTATGGTAAGCATCTATTTCAGTTGGAGGAATCCCAGGAGTCGTTTATTCTAAATGGTCTCCCCTGATTTTCAGACTCTCGCTCTTTCACATGCCAACCATATGGCAGGGGTGCAAGTGTAGTTGATTACTTGCTCCCTTTTACTCGCCATTTCTCAATCTGCGCCATCCCCCTTGCTGATCATGCACTTATTTCCTTCTTTCTTCAGTTTGACCCTCGTCCACCCCATCCCTCCCGTCGGGGCCCACCCTGAACTACCTTCCGATTTGATGAAGGAAACCCTGACATCTTCTCCTCTACCCTACGCAAGATGCTCCCATCAAAGACCCAGTTCTCCTTGCTTGATTCTGCTTCCAATAAATACACATGTCTTTCAGCTGCCACTTGTCTTGTCCCTAAAATTTGGATCTTTCCCCATGAACAAAAGGTATGATGATGAATGGAAGACTCTACATCGAGAACTTCGATATGATTTCACCCACTCTCAAACCTTCTACTTCGACCTCAAAGCTTCTTATCGTCATCTGCTTCGTCACAAGAAACGACTCTTTATCTCTCATAGAATATGAGAACTTTCTACTCTCCTTGCCCACACCCTAAACAATTCTAGCGTACCATCCTTCCCCGACGCTCCCCTCTTCCACCTGACCTCAACCCTACATCCATGTTCTCTAACACTTCCAACCTTTATGATATTCCCAGGCAAGCCCAAATTCATGTTACCTCCCCAACCTCTTCCTGTTATCTATTCTCAGACAAATATATTAGAGAGGCCATTTGGGTGATGAACAAAAACAAAGCAACCAATGAGGAAGGCTACCAAGTAGAGTTCTTTAAGCATTGTTTCTATGCTTTGGTTAGCTACTTCACTGATCTCTTCAACCATGTAGTCCGTGAAGGTTTTCCACCAGCATGGTCACACCACATCATCCATCCAATCCACAAATTAGGTTCCAGCTCAAATCCCAATAACCACTGAACGATCATGGTGGGTCACACGTTCTCGAAGTTGTATGCTACTATTTTACATAGGAAGCTTTCCAGTGACCTTGAGCAGAGAAAACTCAGAGCTAGGGGATAGGCAGGTTTTTGACAGACTCATCAGAACATTGACCACATCTTCACCCTTTGCGCCGTGATTGAGGAGGCACGACACCGCTCTTCGAAAGTCTACTATTGTTTAGTAGATTTTCGAAAATATTTTGACTCTGTTCTAAGGGAGGCCTTGCTCCAGAGACTCAGAGATATTGACATCTCTGCAACCCTATTGAACGCTAATATGCACCTATATGAGTCCATTCTTGGTCGTCTTCACGCAACCCATGGAATGTTTGATTTCATTTAAAGCTCTATTGGGGTTAAACAAGTTTTTCCATTGTCCCCTACCCTATTTGGGATCTATATCGATGAGTTGGAAGCAATTCTACATGAGCATATCCAGAACACTGATGGATGCCTTCTTCACTAGGTTCTGATATCTATTATACTCTTTGTCGACGACATGGTCCTCCTCTCCTCATCCCAAAAAGGATTACAGAGGCAGCTAGATGCCTTAGCTCTGTTTTTTGATCATCGACAATTGATGGTCAACTTGGGTAAAACCAAGGTTATGATCTACAAAGGGGTGAAGAAAACCTCAAACCTTCACTTTCTATTCAGAGGGGAGGAGATTGAGATCACCAGCATGTATACTTACTTGGGGGTGCAATTCTCAGGTCCCCGCTTCAGTTTGCGACCAATGCTTCAAGCTCAAATCAACAGAGGATATGGATCCAGCAGAATACCAACGAAACATTCATAGGCCTTTATATTAATCCAGCTGGGATCCCATAAGGCCACCAGACCACTTGAGAGACCCACAGCAGCAGTAGCAGAGATATACTAGTTCGGAAACATTTTCCTAAAGTATTGGACAGTGCAAGGAACATTATGCATAGTTTCTTGAATAAGAATAATGAAGGGATGTAGAGACAAAAAAAGGTGTTTGAGGGCTAAGTATTTTGGGGCAATCCCTAGACCCCGGATATTAAGGGAGATAATGCACATCATGGGATATCTTTATCGGGCTACCATGCTCTAAGATTCCATGTGGGGGAGATGTCAGCAATGGGGATGTCAACCAGAAATCGGTCCATTGGGGAGGAAAATGGATTTTTATTGGAGCATCCCCGAAAATGACGACTACCATGGTTTTGTTTTCTTCGCACAGTAATGTTGCCTACCGAGGTAGGGTTGATGTGGGGAGATGATTGACCCCCAGGCTTGTGGATAGTGAGGGTATGGAGATCAAGAGTCTTCCTTTGTAAGAGGAAGTCCAGGTCACTCCCGATAGAATTTGTAGGCAAAGATGTTGGTGAATTCGGTGGAGTAATGCTGAGACATGGACCTTTATCCTTTGACGGACGGCGAGGTGGTGCCAGAGGGGCAACGTATGCTACATGCAAGGTGGACGGTATGTCCAAATATGGATACGGAGCTATAAAAGGAGTTGAAATGTCTTGACTAGTGGTAGGCTCAAGTGGCAGATGACATATGAAGGCTGGTGGACTGTCAGAAAGAGGAAAGTCCGATTTGGGAGAGACATTCGAGGATGATGGGATACTAATGGGTGATGAAACTATTGAATCGAAAGCATGTGGAAGATGGGAATTTTTGTGCGAATGCATACCTGGATGATGTAGTGGATGATTATGTGGCATAACCCGTTTTCCATCGAGGCTCTATCGACCTGTGTCAGAGTGTGACACCATGGCACCATTGTAGCATCTTCTGCCATGAAAGTGTCCAGCAGGTTGAAAAGGGAATTGTTCATGCATATGACCAGTTCTGTGATAGAAAGAGCATCTGAAGGGTACCCCCCAATAGTCCAGCCTTTGCTAGAGGAAGGTGATGCCCCAATGAAGTTCAATGTGATTTGGAAATCCACCATGATAATCCTTCTCAATGAGAATCCAGGCTACCCTCTTGTCCTGTGCCCCAAGACAGCGTGGGTCTACATAGATAAATTTGTCGATGGCATTGCCAATATCAGTGAATGCCTGTTTGGTCCATAATTCCAGTGGAAGACCTGGTAACTTGACCCATACCAATTTGTTGGAAGGTGTATTGCCAAGAGGATTGTACCCTATGTACCATTTATGGAGGGCAAGGAAGCTCTTTCCATGTATCCATGGGATGGCTTTAATTATCTCCAAGTCCTCCTTAATGAAAAATGTGCCATCCCTTCAATAGCCTCACAATCGTAGGCAAGTACCCTAGCATAGACTTCCACTTCTTGTCAATCCATTTACGCATCTCAGAGTCCTCCATCTCCAAGAAATACCATCTACCTACTAAAGCGCGTTTTTGGAGACTGTTAATACGGTCCACCAGTGTATCACTATCCAAAGCCAAAGCCGGAGGAGGTGCAGCAGTTTTTATTGAGTGGTGTTTTGAACGATGATGATGGAGTGCATCTCCAAGAAATACCATCTACCTACTAAAGCATGTTTTTGGAGACTGTTAATACGGTCCACCAATGTATCACTATCCAAAGCCAAAGCCGGAGGAGGTGGAGCAGTTTTTATTGAGTGGTGTTTTGAACGATGATGATGGAGTGCATGCCCACCACCCATCTGATCAAGAGGCATGTGAGCGACATCTGGCATACTACCGTCACCCAGGATAGTACGCCATGCATCAAGTGATCGAGGGCTATTTTGGCGGACGTGGACTACACTACCAATATAGCGGGATTCAACTTCTATGGTGGCATGAATAAGTGCCGAGTTGGCAGATACGTCAAAGGTATAATCTGCCATGGGCTTGGTGTTCGAGGAAAGAGTGAAGTATAAGTCAGCGGACCTTGACAAACTAATAAAGGTAGGCAGGCCTAACGAGAGGGGAAAAGAATGTCTGACACAATGAAAGGACCTCCAACTTCGGGATCACCAATTCACGAAGAAAGAGGCGATAAGGGAGCATGTGAGGTACATAAAATATTTAGAGTCGGGGGGTTGGACGTCATCAAGTGAACAGTCCAAAAAGGGTAAAATAATAAAAAACTGACAAAAGGAATTATACGCCAGATATGGACAGATGTAATAATAAGTATACACCTGGAGATGCGTTCGGTTGACGCATTGGTTTAAATGATATGCGATGATAGTTATAGCCGTTTCCTCCCTAAACCCGCCGGAAAATGTAAAAAACCACATGGGAAAAAAAAACTAGCTCACGAACTGAGAGAGCCGAGAAAAGACTGAGACATCGAAGGTGGCGGGCTATGGCGGAAATTCACCAGACGATGTGGGTAGAATCAATCCATACATAAATTATGGAGAATACAGAAAAAAAGTAACACTATTTCATAGACACATGGTGTATAGTGACCCGAGAGCTGAATTTAGAACCCGAAATTCAAACAGCAGTAGTAACACCAGCTGCAAGCAAACCACAGATTGCAGAAATGAAACCCGCACTGCTTGCAAGGTCTGGAGATAATTAGGTGGTTTGAAAAATTGAGCCATGACGGGATATGAATATTTATCTGGTTTGAAGTTAGCCTAAAGGTGGAGAAACATGATAAAATGTCCCTAAAGGCTTGAAACCCCCATGTCATATGGAGCTTGAAACCAGTGTTAATTTTGCTAATTCAAACTAATAAAAAAAATTACTAATTTTTTTGACTACATTTCTATGGTTTAAAGCACATTTTGAAATTTACTTGTAAATGTTTTCCTTACATTCGCTATCATAGAAAATCGTAGTGTCCTTCAAGAACATTCAATGTTTAAGCCATTAAACTTAAAGCTAAAAATTGACTGAAAAGTTGATACGCTGCTGGCCAATATAAGGGGGTTGGGATTTGCCCAAACCAAAAGATCCTTGAAACACAACATTCAATAAAAAACCCTACCATTGTCTTGCTACAAGAAACTATGATGACTAAGGAAAAAGCCTTGGAGATTATGCTAAAGATATGTCCTTCATGGGCAGTTTGCACCTTAGTGCACATGGCAATTCTGGTGGGCTCTCTGCGATGTGGGATCCTAGGCATTTCACATTCAACGCCTTCAAGTCCTACGCAATGATAATATTGACCGGTTTCAGCAGAGGTTCATTCCACCAAATTCACATCTTGAATATATATGCTCCCTACAACAATTGCAAATCATTTTGGGAAATGGTTGACTCAACAAGGGTCTTGGACATCCATTCGATGATTGTTGCCGGGGATTTGAATTTCACTTTAGAGGCGGGAGAATGTTGGGGCCACAGAGAAAAAATGGATCCATTGGCAAGATATTTCAAAGACCTCTTTAGTGGGAAGATGTTAAGAGATAATGCACCCTATCCTCGGTGTCTGACTTGGCAAAATGTTCATACAAGGTTCGATGGTATAGCATAATGGATCAACTAGTTTTTTGTAGATTCTCTTATGTGTGAGAGAATGAAGCACATACAATCCTTGACATTTTTCTCAGAAATCTCTGATCATGATGCCATTATCCTAGGATGGAGTGATGAGATGAATCAAAATAAGCTACCTTTCAAATTCAATTCAATGTGGCTGAATGATATAGATTTCAATGGGCTGATATATCACATTTGGCACTCCCCTGTTGCACCTAATATCGATAATCCATTAATGCTGGTCAATTTCGATCTAAAGAGGCTAAAATCTGAGGTTCAACTATGGGTATCCAAACGTAGAAAAGGGATCTAGCAAGAGCTGTTCTCCATTGAAGAAGAAATTTCATTATTAATGGACCCTATTTCTCCTAGATAATTCTTCGAACAACAATAAAAGAATGTTCTTAATCTGGTGATGAGAAAAGATAAAATCCTCAAGATACAAGAAGAGGAGTGGTGCTAAAAGAGTTGATTTGCTTGGATCAAAAGTGGGAACAAAAAGTAATTTTTGTTTTCACAGAGTAGCATCCAAAAGGAATAGTTTCAATTCTATAGGGGCTATCAAAGACGAGTTAGGCAGAATTCCCACCTTAGTCAAAGAAATCAAGAATGAGGCTTTCCTTTTCTTCAAAAAGAACAAGAAATATGAAGAAAACTACATAGCAGTAGAAATGGAGTTGGTTAACCTTTTTCCCAGAATGGGCAATGAGGAGGAGATTGCACAGATGAACATTCCCATTTCGGAAGAGGAGCTAATTCAAACTCTGAAGTAAATGGCTAAAGGTAAGAGCCCCGAGCCTGATGGTTGGCCTGTTGAACTCTTCCTCTTCTTCTATGACCTGATGGGCCCTGAATTGACCAAAATTGTGAAAGAGTCAAGGTGCTATGGGAAAATTCCAGGTGCAATAAACTCAATTTTTCTCAATTTAATTCCTAAAAAAGAAAACTCTCTTCTCTTCTCTCAAATGGGCAGTTATTATGAATCTCCGAGCAGTCATTCGGGACACTTTCCCACCGGGATGGGAACCCCAAACTGGAGGTTCCAAATGACGAGCCTGCTTTGGGAGGCGACAGGGTACAAAGATTTCTATCCATTGTTGTAATGGCAATGGGTCTTTCTGGTCATCATCAGGACTCTTATATGATGCTCTCGAATCAACGGACATCCTCTTCGTGACCGAGACTCATGCGAGCCTTGTTCGACCCCTCCCAGATATTGCAAGTTACCATTTGATCTCAGTTTGTAGGCAGGAAACGAGGAGCTCAAGAGGGGTCAGAGGATCAGGTGGAGTTGCTTGTTTGGCTAGTGACTCACTCTGGAATAGGTTATCTTTGGTAGTCGAAGATGAGTTTTCCAGGTTTATGTGGATTCAGATTAGCGTCAAAGTCTCTCCTCCGAAGGACATCTACATTGCAGTTTGTTACTTCCCCCCAACCTCTTCACCATTTTCTATCCATAATGGCTCAAATTGGGACCCCTTTATCGATTTGTACACTGACATCACCCGATATTGTGTTGTTGGGGAAGTCATCCTCCTAGGTGACTTCAATGGTTGCATTAGAGATCTCCAGATCCCTCTCCACGACCAATCAAAGGATGCGTTTTGTACCCAGGGTATAGATCCAGATGCAGTAAGGCTTCACCGGATGTCAGATGATTCTTTAGGGCCCATTACAGTTTATGGTAAGCATCTATTGCAGTTGGGGGAATTCTAGGAGTTGTTTATTCTAAATGGTCTCCCCTGATTTTTAGACTCTTGCTTTTTCACATGCCAGCCATATGGAAGGGGTGCAAGTGTAGTTGATTATGTACTCGCTAGCCATAACTTTCTCCCTTTTATTAGCCATTTCTCAATCTCCCCCATCCCCCTTGCTGATCATGCACTTCTTTCCTTCTCTCTCCAGTTTGACCCTCCCCTTCCACCCCATCCCTCCCCTCGGGGCCCACCCTAAACTACCTTCCAATTTGACGAAGGAGACCCTGACATCTTCTCCTCTACCCTACACAAGATGCTCCCATCGAAGACCCAATTCTCCTTGCTTGATTCTGCTTCCACTAGATTCACTTGTCTTTCAGCTGCCTTTTGGGAAGCAACAGTGAAATCCTTCCCCCACTCCACTCATTCCACTTCCATCTCCCCAAAAGTTGGATCTTGCCCCATGAACAAATGGTACGATGATGAATGTAAGACTCTACATCGAGAACTTTGATATGATTTCACCCACTCTCAAACCTTCTACTTCGATCTCAAAGCTTCTTATCATCATCTGCTTCGTCACAAGAACGACTCTTTATCTCTCATAGAATATGAGAACTTTCTACTCTTCTTGCCCACTCCCCTAAACACTGCTGGCGTACCATCCTTCCCCGACGCTCTCCTCTTCCACCTGACCTCAACCCTACATCCATGTTCTCTCACACTTCCAACCTTTATGATATTCCCGGGCAGGCCCAAATTCATGTTACCTCCCCAACCTCTTCCTGTTATCTATTCTCAGACAAATATATTAGAGAGGCCATTTGGGTGATGAAAAACAACAAAGCAGTCGATGAGGAAGGCTACCAAGCAGAGTTCTTTAAGCATGGTTTCCGTGCTTTGGTTAGCTACTTGGCTGATCTCTTCAACCATGTAGTCTGTGAAGGTTTTCCACCGACATGGTCACACCACATCATCCATCCAATCCACAAATCAGGTTCCAACTCAAATCCCAATAACTACAGAACGATCATGGTGGGTCACACGTTCTCGAAGTTGTATGCTACTATTCTACATAGGAAGCTTTCCAGTGACCTTGAGCAGAGACAACTCAGAGCTAGGGGATAGGCAGGTTTTCGACCGACACATCGGACCATTGACCACATCTTCACCCTTCGCGCCATGATTGAGGAGGCACGACACCACTTTTCGAAAGTTTACTATTGTTTCGTAGATTTTCGGAAGATTTTGACTCTGTTCTGAGGGAGGCCTTGCTCCAGAGACTTAGAGATATTGACATCTCTGCAACCCTATTGAACTCTATTATGCACCTATATGAGTCCATTCTTGGTCGACTTCACACAGTGCATGGGATGTTTGATTTCATTCGAAGCACTATTGGGGTTAAACAAGTTTTTCCACTGTCCCCTACACTGTTTGGGATCTATAACGATGAGTTGGAAGCAATTCTACACGAGCATATCCAGAACACTGATGGTTGCCTTCTTCACCAGGTTTTGATATCTATTCTACTATTTTCCGATGACGTGGTCCTCCTCTTCTCATCCCCAAAAGGATTACAGAGGTAGCTGGATGCCTTAGCTCTGTTTTTTTATCATCGACAATTGACATTCAACTTGGGTAAAACCAAGGTTATGATCTACAACGGGGTGAAGAAAACCTCAAACCTTCGGGAGGAGATTGAGATCACCAGCATGTATACTTACTTGGGGGTGCAATTCTCAGGTCCCAGCTTCAGTTTGCGACCAACACTTCAATCTGAGATCAACAAAGGATATGGATCCTTAGCCCTTCTCGAGAGACAATGCTTTTGACATCACTTTCAGGACATCTCGTCCAAGATGAGCCTCATGGACACCTTGATCCGTCCCAGTGTTCTATATGGCTCAAAGATTTGGCGACCGTCTTTACTTGAGTCAGATTGGGCTTCAGCTGAGAGAGTCCAAATTCTTCTTCTTCACCACATCATTAGGTTCAAACTGATAGTGCTAGAACACATCATCCTTGTAGAGTTTAGAGCTCAGCCCTTTTGGTTTGAGATGGTCTTCAGATTGGTTTCATTCTTGCATCGTGTCCAGGGCTTGGCAGACTCGATAAAGATTAGGGACAAATATCCTTACTTGGCATATTTCTCTTCTGAGACTACTGCCCATTCTACTCCCTCAGGCCGAGCCAGATGTTGGTTTACAAGGGTTTCAAATCTCTTAGAGTCAGTGGGAATTCAGTTGGATCATCTCCCTCCTTTCCAATATTCCTTAGATGCTCCTGGTCACCTTTTACCTACTAGACAGGAGCTAAACAAGATCATCAAGGAGGACATCTACAAGCAGTTCATCTAGGTCACCTAGGTCAATCCTCCAAGAGGGTTGCGCCCAAAGATGGCCTTCTACGTTGAACACTTCTTGGAGTTGAGAGACAGGCTCATTGTCCGACCCCCGTATACGTTTCACCACTGGATGCATGCTCTTTGCATTCCTCTAGGCCAGTTTAGAGTAGGTTCTCATAGACTTCGGGTAGAGACGGACCACCAAGGGGATAAATTAGACAGACTCTGCCAGGTATGTCATTTATAGGAAGTGGAGACCGAGGTGCACTTCATTCTTGGATGCCCTGTCTACTACGAGATCAGAGGAAGGTTTCATTGCTTGTTTAGAGATTCTTGGACCCTCGCCGAATTTTTCAGGTATCTTGATTAGAGATGTTTGGCCCTATAAATGTAGGAGGCTCTTAGGTTCCGAGCGCATATTCTTCAGCCTCCCATCAGACCAGACCCCACACAGAGGATCACGACATTTTTTAGGGTACTACCTTTAAACAAGGGCACCAAGATATCGATTGATACCAGTACGTATACCGACTCTAGGTCAGTGAGGATCCATGGGACCTCACCCTACCACACGAGATCTCAGCAGCAATTCCGTCTCAGATCCATTCCTGGGAGACGGACTAGGTCCTCCAACATTCAGCAGTGTGAGAACCCCCCCAGGAAACGTTTAGTGGACAATATGCACTTGCCATCGATTCTTCATCTAGCCAACAGACTTTGTTGAGTTTCTTCAGTGTTATTTAGTCAGCCTCAGATGTTAGGAGAGATGGGTCTGATCCTCATACCTATTAGCTCCTAGATCTTCTTCGCTAGGGCCAGATGTTGATTTACTTCATGCATTGTATCTTTTATAGGAGACTATTTGGTTCTCCCACTTTGTATATACATCAGTGTACTCAACAGTCCCTTTGACCTACTTTGTGGTCATTAGTTGAATATAAATATAACTATCTTATCTTATCTGATTATAGACCTATTTCATTATGTATTTTTGTTTACAAAATGATCTCTAAGCTCCTTGCTAACAAAGTTAAAAAGATAATATCTCCACACATTACGTTGGAGCAATTTGGTTTTCTTTATGACAGAAGAATACAAGACGTTGTTGCAATAGCCCAAAAGTGTATTCACTCGGTGAAAATAAGGAAACTAAAAACATGCCTCATGAAAATAGAGCCCATCCGGGCTTACGACAGTGGACTGGGAGTTTCTAAGCTTGAACCTCTACAAAATCAAACTACCTCACAAACATGCCAACTGGATCATGGTCTGCATAAATTCAACATCTACAGTTGTTCTCATCAATGGTGAGCCAACACACTTTTTCAAAATCCATAGGGGCTTATGCAAGGTTGTGCGCTTCCACCCTATTGTTTATCTTTGTCATGGATGCTTTCATGCTTTCAGTAGAGGTATCAAAGCCATGAAGGAGTCTGGCTCAATATCTGGTTGTAGGGTCACAAGAGACAACTCAATAACACATATTATGTTTGTGGACGATGTCCTCTACTCCGAGGAAGCCAAGTATACAAAGTGGGAGTCCTTTCATAAGTTTTTTGACAAATTTTGCAAAGCAACAAAAAATCACAGGTGATTTCTGATGATGGGGCTTCGAAGGTAATCCAATAGATTGCCTCAGATTCGACCAATGTCCGCTATAATTTAAATATCCGGGCTGCTATTTAAAACCCAACAATTATAATATGTAAGACCGATCCTGGCTTGTCACAAAATTTGAAAAAAAACTGACCTGCTGAGATCATACGTGGCTTACTCTTTGGGGTAAGGTGATTCTGGTGAAGGAAGTTTTACAAGGCATTCCGATTTTCTGGACGCATTTATTTCATATACCCCATGCCATCATTCACAAAATTGATGCAATTATTGCTAAATTCCTTTGGTCGGGAGATGGTAACAACAAAAAGATCCACCTCATCTACCTTAAATCCATTTCCAGACCAGTTCAGATGGGAAGGGGGGCATCCGTGACTACAAGCAGTTCAACCTTGCTTTAGTGGCCACAAATTTATGGAGGGTTTTCACTGAAAGGGGGCTATGGTAGAACATCATTTTCGAGAAATACCTCCAGCAACATAGCCTAAAGAATTGGGTTGCTGTAGGGGCGCCTTCCAATCCTAAAGCATCAATCATTTGGAGGAGTTTGATGATCACGAACCCTTGGCTATGTAGTAATTTACACTGATAGGTGAGTGATGGACAAAAAATTCTCATAGGGATGGATGCAATTAAGTGGATGCCTGGAAACCACATCCTTTTTTCCTCAATTATTCATTTGCTGAACCAACAAGGGATTTATACCCTTGCCAGCCTCTATGATGGATGTCGTATGATGCTCGCTTCCCCTTCTTGGCCACATGCATGGCAGATTGGTATCCTGAAATACCTCGAAGACAAATGGGAATGCTTTCACAGTCATTCATGCCAGGCTGATATATCCTTAACGCAAAGACAAGACATATTGGTGTGGGGTGAACATGTTGCTGGCGGGAGGAAATCTGCTAAAGAAGTTTATGCATACATAACCTTGAACAACCATTCATTTCCCTATGCTGATTGGACTGCTCAGATGTGGAGCTGGGATGTTCCGCTGAAGATCAAGTGCTTTGCATGGATGGTTATACATAATCACATTCTTACCTGGGACAACCTGATTAAGAGGGGCTTTTTGGGGCCAAGAAGATGCCAACTCTAGGGGGTGTCTTAGAAGATTGTATTTATATTTTCATAAACTGCTCTTTTGCAGATGCCATTTGAGAGGAAGTATCCAGACTATTGGGGGTTAACATCCTTTGAATCCGCACTTCCATTGCACCTCGCCGCATTTCCTGGGCATCTAGAGATAAAGCACATAGAACTGTGCCTTTACATGTCATGTGGGGGATATGGCATGCTAGGAACGATGTTATTTTTTAGGGGAAAAAATCCTGATGTTAAGATCTCCAACTTGAGGATTGTCACTTATTTTCAGGAGATCGGTCCCTAGACCCCCAAAGCCACTTCATGCTCCATATCTTTTGTAGAATTGGTAGATACTTTCCCTATCATATATTTTTATGGGGTCTCCTTTGGTGGTCAGTGTGGCTGTGGAGTTCTTATCCTGATAAATTGCTCCCTCTCATCCTCTTTTTGTTGGTTTAGGGGTCTTGGCGATAACTGTAGGGTTAAAATGGTGGCACAGTGGGGAGCTCTACAATGTTCCTTGTGGCTTGACATCAAAAATATTATGGTCGTCGAAGACTCATTATACATCATTCAATGGATCTGACGGAGAAATTCGCTTGAGGTCCCTGCATTATGTAATTGAATGGAGCAGATCTAGACTTTACAAACCTCTTTCTTTGAAGTCACCTCCCAACATGTATACATAGAACAAAATTTTGATGTTGATGCTCTCTCCAAGTGCAACCTCTCCCTCTTTCCAAGGCATATGCATTTTGAATATCTGGTTAATGGTTCAGTCAACGAACATGGTTCTTTTGAGATCTAATTTCTAGGGATCGCTTGCCTCTGTTTATTGTCCGGATTCTTTGGTACTTTTGTCTTTCTTTTCCTGTGTTTGTTTTCTCTTCCAGGAAGGCTCTATGGGTTGATTTTCTTCAGGAATACCTTTCCTGTCATGGACTGCTTGCTTGCGGTCCCTGGTCTTGATTTTTCGGGATAACAAGGGTTATTTTCTAGTCCTTCTATGTGTACTTCATTGATTTTGGTTTATGTATGGGCTAGTTATTTTTTGTGAATTCCTATATGGTTGCAGGCGTTTCAAGACTCTCTAGGTTAATATCTTTGATTATGTAAACATCTTCTAATTAATGAAGGTTGTTCCGGTTTTTATCTTCTGATAAAAAAGACCGTTGGTAGATGTAATTATAATTCAGTAACATAAATTCAATCATATATACAGGAATTTTACCATTTTAATTCAAAATCTTCAGAACAATATTATTTGTTTTTTAACTGTTTGCGGTATTAAAATCCAATATAATGGCAAGAATGAATCCAATATTAGACGAACTATTTGTATGAAAGTCTATACAATGTCTGACCACAATTGAAAAATTCCTACCATGCCAAAGTTATTACTTACCACTATGTCTATGAAAGTAAATATGAATCCACTGCGACTTCATTAAAAAAAACATGAACAATTAATGCAAGATAACTAAATCAAAGCCCAATCAATTATATATATATATATATATAATGAATGTAATCTAATCTCATGGAAAAAAAATAAAAAAAAAAAAAATAAAAATTGATGGTCAAACTCAAAGCTGATTGTAAAGTTTTAGTAAAACAAAAGAATAATTCATGGTTAAAATCAAAACTGATTGTGATATCTCTGTCTGTGTCAGGGATGATCAAAAATCTAGGATTGTGTAGCATTGTAGTTTAAACTCATCATTTATTGTATTTACACCTTAGTATTGTTGTAATCTTTTATTGTTTTAATGATTTTTAATGTAATTTCAATGATCTTTTGGTATTTATAATGTTAAAAATTTATATTATTTATAGTCATCATTCTTAATGAAACACATGCAATGTTAAAATTTAATATTCATCATTACTAATGAAATACAAAATTTGTGATGGCTATATAATTTTCCTACCTTATTTATCTTCACACAGGTTAAGAGGGTGATGAAATGACACATACTAATTTGAACCATTTAGCTGTCAATATTGTTTAGAATGTGGAGGTTTAATAAAAAAGTACATGGGATTAGTTGTGATGATTAATAATATTATAGAATTTCTAAAATTAATTTAAAATTTAAAATTAATGATAAGGTAGGATTGAAAAGTAAATGTTTCTAAAATGATGAGTTATTTATTTTAGAATTTATTAATAAATTGTTAGGAGAAAAAGTTAAATATTTCTAAAATAACAATAAGTTATTCAATGAGAGTGCTTTAAATTAGAAAGTGTTCAATGCAATTTTTTTTGTAAGTTTGGTGGGACTATATCTTCATTATGTCTGATATATCACCCTGATTGGGGCAATGAATTGAACTAGTGAATTCACATCAAGAAGCGCCTTAACAAAGCACCTGATCACTGTCTATCGAAGACCTCGTGGACGTTAGATGAAAAATATTATGTAAGAGGAAATGGAATAATTCTAATTGGTAAGCAATACTTTTATATATAAATATGTTATTTATTTTTTATTATTCTTTTATCTCAACCAAATATATCTCCTTTTTCGTTCCATGAGAGGTATGTTCCTAATAGTGGGCAATCGAGGCTTCTGCATTAGCTTGGGCTTTTTGAACAGGGAAGAACTTGCCTCTTGTGACTTCCATGGTGGTTGTAAGTGGAGTGTGGAGATAAATAACTAGCGGGTTGTTGGAAAATAAACAATTGGTCAAGGGTAATTCCATGCCATGGTGAAGCTCAAAATAGGGGTAGGAGGGAAACAAAGGAAGCAAGCAAGGAGAGTGGGGCTCAAAGTGGCAAATCCTAATGACAACCATCAAACCAGAACACATGGGGAAGTGGAGGGTAGATACGAGCCCAATATTTATCGGGAGACTAAGAGAATAGATAGAAAAACAACTAAGAGGTGAACCCTAGGTGATAGAGCAAGGGGTCTGATTGAAGACTAATATTTGTAGAAGACACCTATAAGACTAGAGAATACTATAAGAAAGCAAAGAAAAGTTGAGGTAACTTACCCCAATGAAGTGTAAAGTAAGGTGTCCCTTTGAGAATGTAGGAGTTTTAAAATTGCTTATACCTAATTCTAAGATCACTTCCATCCTGGTTGTCGAGTGTGCCAAGGATGAGATCCAATAATGTTTGGCGTGGGAATGATAATCATAAAATGTACACTGAGCTTGAAATGACTTCCCATAACTACCTCTATCATCAAACACACAAGTTGTCCTCTCGTATAAACTCTATTAGTCTCATGTTCGTCGGCGGTGACAACTACATAGAGAGAAACATTATTGCATTATTAAACCATTGTGTGAACCAATCATGGGAGGATTATTTCCAATTTTAAAGCAAAGAACAAGATGCATAATAAATTTATGATTTTATACATTGATGGATTTAATGATGATGATGGTGATGATTAACGTCCACTAATACCAATATGGTCTATTAGACCTTAAGAAAGTAAGAGGTTAATCGAGACTCTTTAGTATTTTATTTCTATGATAAAAAAGAAGGGAGTGAAGCGTTTCTAGATCACTTAACAAGTCAAGAAGGTTAGTAGGGTGGCAAAGGTTTTGAAAATGAGATAAGATGTGAGTAAGAGTAGGGTAATCCAAGAGAAAGTGTTTTTCATCTTCAACCCTCTTGGTATCACAAGGTGACAAACTCTTTTATCCCAAGGTGTTTTGGGAATTAACCAACGCTTGATTTCACTTCAAAGCTCATGAGAATTAGTTCTTATCTTTGCAAGTTTAGTTTTTTCTTTGCAATGGTCAAGACAAAAAGATAATTTTGGTTAGTAAGATTGAGGTTAATCACCTCCTTATAATACCTAAGCTTCCTTTCCCCCCCAACTCCTTATCATCCCATAAATTATCCTTAAATTTGGAAGTAATCATATTTTTAATATTACGCTTATTCTCTAAGATGATATCCTCCTTTATCCCCCAATGGTTGAGCCAACACTGAGCATCCTTATGCTAGCATCGCTTGAGCCAAACGTGGGGGTTTTGGCTAGATTTAGAAGCAATTTTGGGGAACCTCTTGGCTTCCATGTTGTAAATCTTCTTCTTATACATCAAATACCTAAATATAGCCATGATTTCAATGGGAGAAAGGTTGGATTCAATCAAGAGGATAGGGTAGGGAATATTTCCTTTAATATTGAGGTTGTAGGTTATAAATTACTTTTGGATCAACTCGATATTTCTCCATGATTCTCTAGATATAATGCAACCCCAAACCTCACATCCATATAAAATAATAGGGGCGACAAGAGTCTCAAAGAGGAATTTTTTTTACTCCATACCCAAAGATCTATCTACTTACAATTGTTCTCAAGCTCATAACGAGCTTTCTAGCATGCTATTCCTTTTTTCAATTTTATATTTTCAATTTTATAATTCCAATTGAGTTGACGATGAATGTCAATTAAATATTTGTATGAAGAAACCTTCTCCAAATAATTATTATCATAGCTGAAATTATGATAATTGATTGTGAGAATGAATTTATTGTGGGATTCATCCAATAATTTTAAATGAAGTTCTATTTGAAAACACCAATGCATTTGCATGGTTTGAAAAGTAAAATGAATAATATATTATAATCAAAATTCTAGGACTTTGCGGCATTAAAGCTCACCATTTTTCGCATTTTCATATTCTGTGTTGTAATAGAATTTTACTATTTTTATTTAGCATCATTCATAATTTTTTATATGTTACATTTATATCTATTAGTTGAATTAAATCTTGTTAATATTGTTACACTTCATCCATATCTCAAATACAAGGCATTATTGACCAGTGAAATCTTTTTGTATTTTCAAATAATCGTGTAGATTCCCTAGTATGTGATTTCATTGATTTCTTATTGTTTTATTCTAGATTTAAACTTTGATGTCAAAACATGATGTATAATATATTAGATCTATGATTTAGCATATTAATTATTGAAATGAATTTAACATGGGATTCATCCTATATAATCTAAATGAATGAAGTTCTATTTGATACTAAAAATGCATATTTATGGTCTCAAAATTAAGATGAATAATGCATTGGAATCATAATTTTAGAACTATATATCATTGTAGCTTAAAGGCCATCATTTGTCATATTTTCACTTTGTATTGTGTTGTGGGAAACAACAACCCTCTTCATTTTAAACTGTCATAATAAAATGGGGACCCTTTTTCTCTAATTTTTAATCTTAATGAGCTAAACCCTTATAATAAAACCTTTTTCTGCTTTAATGATTTATTATTATTTGTAAATAAATAAAATTTAGGCAATTTTTGCCTTAGAACTATCGCAATCGAGACTTTGTTTATTTCAGGCTTTAAGTATGCTTTTATATATTATATGTCCACTTTAAAAGGCAAGCATGCTAATTCCTATATTATTCAACATGTGGCCCGAAGCATAGACCCCGACCCTTTCCTTTGTGCATGTCTTCGTTTCTGTTGGGCTCCATTTAACGGGATGGCGTGTCCAATCCCCATAAGAGTGCCCATACACGGAAGCTATGAGTGCTTGGATGATGATGGACAAAATAGAATCTTGCAAGGAAAGAAGAATCCTACCTCAGTGAGAATGGTTACAACAATGCAAGCTAAGCGCAGTTGCAAAAAGTGAGTGTACTATTTGCAGTGCATGTTTCCAATGTGTTATCACTCAAGTTGTTCCCAAAAGTTGTAAGAAAGGGAATACGGCCGAGGTAACCACAGACCAATCTTTTAGATACTGATTCTAGCCAATCTGCACCCAGAGAGGGTTATCTCGTTATGATTTAGCTTTGTTTTTTAAGGTATTAGGCTAGTTATGAAGTACAAGGGTTTTGTTTTGAGTTTGGGTGGTGAGATTCAATAGAACAGTGAGGCAAAACTGAACAGTTCAGTCCATTGGGCATGATGGAGTCAAAGAAGGATGGTTTCCAGGATTTGGTTTCTAACAGAGGATGGCATCACAGAGCAAGGTAGTCAAACCGGGAACAAATTAAAGAGCTGAAATCATATGGAATGGACTCAAATGGATGAAGGGCAATTAAGAATCCTCCAACATATTGACAGAGGGAAAATGGATGATTACTATCAAGGAGTAACTAAGAATTCCTTAGCAAATAAACACATGAAAGAATCAGGAAACAGGAGCAATTAAGAATTCACTGTTTATACTAATTGTGAAGAAAACATAGAGAATAATAAAGACTAAAAACAGAGTGCGGCTAAGCAAATTCTGAATTAATCTTTTTCTTTATCATTCAGATTATGAAACACAGATGACATAATAAACAAGAAAATTGTAGAACACAAGTTATAAGGGACTTATTGATCCAGAGGTTGATTCAAGAATTTTGTGACAGGTCCTCTGCTTCAATTTCCTCATCCAGTAGGCCAGACAATAGTTTGATCCCAACAACTTTTTATTCCAAAGTTCAATATTACAGCAAAGTCTAGGAAATCTACACATACCCAACCTATCCAAAACTCTGATGAAGAGGGTATTTATACAACAAAAATATGTACAACAAGTATCCCATCAAAACTATGAGATAATATCTAAGTTTTAACCTAAAATAATTTACAAGAGAAGATAGAAACGGCTCCGAAAAGATATCTGATGTTGTGCTAGAGGCTGGCTCTTTAGGGTTCGGCTTGCAGGTGTCCTTTGTAGCTCCGTGCTGACTGTTTGCATTAATTGTTCTTTAACTTCTGACCTGCTTCTCTTAGTTGGCTCTGATATTCATTAATTCTGATTTGATTTGCCTTTAAATTCTCCACTGATACACTTTAACGCTCCTCTGATACTCTTTGACTTTAATCTGATATTCTTCAATTCTGATTTGATTTCTACCCACCGTTGTCTGCTAAGGTGTCTTATCACCACTTTTCTCTGGTAAATCATGTTTCTGCAGGTTTCCGCTGGCTGGGGTAGCAAAACATCCTGTAAATCTCTGATTTTCTCTTCTGTGAGCTTGGAAGTCCCTGTGTTTGCTGGTTCAACTGTGTTACTGCAAAATGGCGGGTTGAATGGTAGTGCTGCGGAGCTTGCTTTTGTAGCTATGCTGGTCGGAGGTGGTCGAAACTGGAGCTGAGTCGGTTTTAAGCTTGGAGCACGTGGGCGCTATATGCAAAAAATATAACATAAAAGACCTTTTTTACCCTTTATTGACAAAATGATTTTTGGCAGGAAAAATTGATTTTTCGGACGGGTGACGTAAGCATGACGTCAGTGGGAGTACAGTATGGAGGACGTGGCAAGTGACGTGGCAGTACAGATGGTGACATGGCGAGTGATGTTAGCGAGGGGTGATGTGGCAAGGTGACGTCAGCGAGGGGCAGTGGGAAGGTGGTAAGTTGTTTTGCCCGCACCACTTATGGGCTTGGGTGGTTTTAGGCGAAGGGGCAGCGAACAATGCAGGCGCGCGACACGTGGATCCGGTATGGCACCAAAACCACCAATTCCCCAGGACTTAACGTGCGGCAGATGGATGGCTAGCAAAATGGACGTCAACCATTGGATGTGGAGTGGTTGATCAGACGATTGGCGCTTTATAAACAAGGCGAGGAGTTAACGCGTGGGACCGGCGCAAATAAATCTCGCTTTTAATGGTTTCGGGGCTATTTTTATTGGTTCGCGGGGTTGATTAAGTTATTAATTAACCAAATGTCAATTAATCCTTTGAATGGCGCGGTGGGAAGGGTTATTAAAAGGTTTCAAATAAACATGTAATTCCCGATTTGTACAGTGCTATGGTTTATAATAAAACCAGGGGGCGGGGATATTAATACATGGGGTTTTTTATGTTATATATACATAATATGGGTAGGGCAGCATTTACAAGGGAGTTATATAATATAAAGTTAGTTTGTTAATATGGATTTTGAATATGAAAGCGCTAAGTATAATGTTAGGAAACTTAGGCTTAAAGGGGAAAAAGAGTTTATACAAGAAATATGGCTAATCCCTAAGTAAAACAAATTCTTACTTAGGCAAACGTTATGGAATGAGATGAATGACTCGGTGATATTAAGCAAATCTCAATATCATTGGGGGAAATTAGTAAGAGATTGGGGAAACAGTATGAAGGGGAGTTAATCATGCAATCTTCCTCGCTTGAGCTGCTCCAAAATATAAAACTGCCATGGTACCTGTGATAGAGGTAAGATTAACACTTTGAGAGACAAAATCAATCACAAGTCTCATTCTGCAACTTCATCTACCTACCCAGCTTACTTTGCCTAACATTTTTTCTTCTTTCTTTTGGGTGCACTTGGACTAGCAAACCCTTTTCAACTTTTCTTTTCTTTTCATTGTATGACAAGCCTATCTAAGTCTGCACTTATTCCTTCCAAGGGCTCAGATTAAACATTTGAGCTCCTTTGTTTCTCTACTTATCTACTTATCTGCGAAGATTAAACAGTTTGGACAGATTTTTATTCTCTATCTAAAACATGAACTGGCCAAGATTAAATTGTTTGTCCATTCATCAATTGTGGCATGATTTTGACAAGTTGCACACAATGCTTTATTTGCAAAAATGAAATAGTAGTGGCATTTGGACTTGCACACTTTTCTGGTCTATCTTTTTGGGGTTCATTTCTTTCTCATTTTTTCTTTTGACCATTTATTTTTTCCACCCTTTGATTTTTCTTTTAGGGTATACCCTCTTTACATTTTTTAATTTTTTGATTTTTTCATAATATGGATACAGCAGGGAAAGGATGAACATATTACAGAGCTCAACCAATCAATCATGAAATATGACACCTATTACTATAGGAGTATAACATTGGCTCCACTTGGGGATGGCTTTCCCTGGTGGAAAGTCAAGAACAGTAGGTCAGATGGCCTTATGAATACCTTTTACTGTGCTCTGAAATCTTTCTTTGCTGAAAGTAGAAATTGTACAAAAGGATCATGTAAAATATATACACTACTCTTAAGCTGATTCAAACAGCTGTGCACTTGTTCTGGATAGCTTTCACTTGGATTATTTGTTGCTGCTCCCAAGTCTTCTTCTGCAATCTGAGGTAATTTGAAATGAGGCAAAACAAAAATTGTAAAGTTCCTTCATTGATTTCTGAATTTTTCTGCACTTTCCTCCTCATTCCTATTGCTGCAAAAAACAAGCTGATCACTTCCTTCAAGTTGTTTGAACCTGAATTTTCTTATGTACATGTTAGAGTCAGAATATATCAACAAACTGGATCAAAATAATGTTTGAGCATTCGACCATTCACTAGTCCTTCTTCTGTTGTTGTACCATCCAGGCTCTTTAGAAAATAAGTGTTGTTGCCTTACAATGCATTGATGATAAATGGCCCTTTCCACAGGAAGTCAAACTTCCCATGTTTTCCTTTGTCTTCTCTCCTGGAATCCCACCTTAGAACTTTGTCCCCAATGTATAAGTCTTCTATTTTGGTCCTTTTATCAAATATCGTCTTAAGTTTTTCTTGTAACACTTAGGATCTTTGGTGCACTTCTTCTCTGGTTTGTTGCAAATGGATGGTCTGATTTATTCTCGTTTGAATAGCATTGGATTCCACTTGAGCTTCTTATAGTCATTTCATCGCAAGAACTCCTAAAGATGAAGGAAACACAGCCTCCATGCCATAAACTAGCTCATAAGGGCTGGTTCCAATAGATCTATTTGTAGTAAGTCTGTCTGCCCATAGTGCATTTGTAAGCTTCTTGTGTCAGTTTTTCTTGTTCTCTTCCAACAGTTTCTTAATGATATTGATCATTAAGAAACCTGAGTGATAATATCCAGAACATCTTAGGGAAGATTAATATCCATGGCTTGAAAGTTTGTTTTAGTCATGAGTTTAGCTAATCCCTGTCCTTTTATCAGCTTTGTCGGTTTTATTTCAATGTCATACTCCAATATTTTGGCAATCCATTTACCTCGTTTGCCTTCAATTCCGTCATGAGTCAGGATATCTTTTACAACAGCATTTGGCACATAAGCTATTACATTTGAATACAGTATATAAACTCTGAAGTCTTGAATAGCTTTAATAAGTGCATAGGCTTGTTTTTCCATGGTTTTGTAATTCAAAGGTGCATCTCTAAGTGCTTTACTGAAAAAGGCTATGGGTTTTTCACATCCTTGATCATCTTTTTGCAGTAAAACAATTGCTATGGTGTGTTCTGATGCAAATGAGAAAATTATAAATTCTTTGTCAAATTTCGGACTTGTGAGGACTGGTGTTCGAGTCAAAGCTAATTTAATTTCTTCGAATGCTTGTTTGGCTTCTATTGTCCATTTAACCTTTGAATCCTTTTTCAACATGTTGTTCAGCAGTCTAATTAATTCAGCCAAATTAGGTATGAATCTTCTCAAAAAGTTAATCTTCCCTAAGAAAGCTTGAAGTTCTTTGACATTTCTGGGGTGAGGTATTTGCAGAATAGCTTCAATTCTAGCAGGGTCAATTTTGATGCCATCTTTGGAGATGATATGGCCTAAGAGTTTGCCTTCTTCTAGACCAAACAAAGATTTTTTAGGATTTAGTGAAATACCATACTTTCTGCATTTAAGGAACACTTGTCTCAAATGATCTAAATGTTGTTGGTCTGTTTTGGAAAACACAGTGAGGTCATCTAGATATACAACCAGAAAATCGTGAATCTCTTTTGCAAAAGCTATGTCCATTGCTCGTTGAAAGGTTGCCCCTGCGTTCTTAAGTCCGAATGGCATTTTAACATATTTGAATGTACCCCATGGTGTTGCAAATGCAGTTTTTCCTTGGTCATCGGGATGAACTAGAATCTGATTGAAACCTGAAAACCCATCCAAAAGTGAAATCCTAGAAGCACCTACTACTCTTTGTAAAATTTGATCCATCTTGCGTAAAGGGTAGCTGTCCTTCAAAGAAACCTTGTTTAAATTTCTTAAGTCAACACATAATCTGATTTCCCTTGTTTTCTTCTTGGTAGGCACTAAATTAGACACCCACTATGAAAATCTGATCGGAGCAATTATTCCTGCATCATGCATTCGTCTGATTTCTTTTTCAATTAAAGGAAGCAGTACAGGGTTGATTCTTCTTAGCTTTTGTTTGAATGGTTTTTTATTTTCCTTGTGGGGTATTGTATGCTGAATTACAAAGGTGTCATAATATTTCAGGTCTTAGTAGCTCCAGGCAAAAACATCTTGGAATTCTTTGATCAGTTCAACATAGTTCAGCTTTTGATCAAGGGGCAAAGACTTGGACGGTTTTATCATTTTTGGAGTTTTTTCAGTTCCTATGTTGTAGTCTTCAATGTCTGCCTTTGGAGGTTCCATTTGAGGTTTCTTTGGAATGTCATTGAAATCAAAGAGATCTTCCAAATGAGTCAATCCCTTGGGTAAATGATTGTCTTTTAAACGGATGACTTCAGATTCTTCTTCAATAATTTCATCAACATTTGTTTCTTTAAGCTCTTGAATTTCCTCTATGGTAAAACTCGTTGGATGAAGCATTTTAATTTCGTTTTCTGCTAACATATCTGTTTGTATCTAATTTGCTGGATCAAACTCGCTAGTTGTGTTTTCATCTGCATTAGTGCTAGAAAATTCCCCTTCTAGGGTCAAAAAATTGTAGGTTTGTGTATCACTTTCAAACACTTGTCAGTGCTTCAAATTATCAGGTATGGCTGGCCTGTGTCTAATTTCTGCTGTGAATCGATGATTTGGTTCAAAAGGCAATTTACAGGTGCTGGCAAACATTGCTAGGCTATGAGCTTGCAAGTTCTGTTTTCTTGGGATTTTGGTAAGCTGAGTTTCCAAAAATGTGTTGAGGATCTCTATGGTTGTTGCTCTGTATTCTCTTAATATGGGATCATTGGTCAAGAACTTCCCTTTTATCTGTTGAATGATTAAATCAAAATCTCCTAAGACTAACACTCTAGTTGCTCCCAATTTCTTGAGCAGTTTAAGACCTAGCAATAGAGCTTTATATTCAGCCATATTATTAGTGCAGTTGAAGTTTAACCTGTAGGCATGACCTTCAGCATGTTTGTTTTCAAGATTGTGCACCCAGACTCCTGCCCCTGCTCCTAATTTGTTGACAGAACCATCAAATTCTAAGTACCAAAGGATTTCATGTTTATGATTTGTATCTGAAGTTTCAGGGATCTGTTCAGCAGGGAGGTCTGGTTTTTCAGTTTTTTCTGATTTATCTGATTTTTCATGATCTTCAGCAATTTCTTGGCTTTGGGCACTAGACTTTTCATTTGCTGTTTCTTCTATTTCATCTGCCAGAACTTTCCTTTCGTGTGAGGGATCAATTTCAACATTGTATAGGATAAAAGAATCCATGTCTGAATGTACTGAGTAGATAGGGAAATTTTGAGGTTTCTCTCGACTACTTACTACATACTTCATTAAGGTTTCTCTGTATAATCTTTTTGGTTGACCAAACACTGAAATTGTAGCATAAGACATTTCTAACTGTAGAGATCCTTGGAGCTTTGCACCCCAAGATCTAGACAATAACATACCATATTTCGGTGGAATATCAGCTACTAATATGTCCATTAAAATGGTTTTGGCAGGATATTGGACAAGTGACACACATAAATCTTTGATTAAACCCAAACATTTGACCTGACTTGAATCAAAAGAGAAAAGGTCTTTATATGGCCTGGTGATGTCAAGGTCAAGTTTCTCCATTATAGATTTGGGCATTAAATTATGGGAAGCACCTGAATCGAACATGGCATTATGGAGTATCTTATCATGTATTTTTAAAGCCACATAAAAAGGAGGAACTTGTCCTTCTGCTGTTTTTCCGTTTACTTCAAGGCCGAATATCAGTTCCGGCTGGTCATCAAAAACATTTACTGAATCTTCGTTGGTAGAAATTTTGAGTGATCTGCTGATTTGACTTTTGTAGACATTATGTTTAGCTAATTCTGATAAGGGAACATCTATCTTTAGTTTGCCTACTTCTGTCTCAAGATTCAAAGGTTTCTCGGTCTGAGTTTTTGTAATTCGGACAGCTGAATTTTCTGCATTTTTCTCTTCTTCAGGCATGAGATTATGTGTTGAACTATTTTCCAAATCATGTTCTAGACGTTGTTATTCTTTTCCTTTAGCAGGAATAGCAGTGGAAGGTTGTCTGTTAGGTGGCTGATTGTCTGATATATCTTCCACAGTTGGATTATCAGGGTTAGGATCTGTTTTAGAAAGAATATGTACATGGGTGTTATTGATCTTACCTTTGTTAGGTTGCTTGGTATCTTTCTGTTTGCTGATTTCAGGGACATCTATCCTTCTACTCCTCAGATTATATTGTTTGTGGACTTCATAAATGGTTGTATCATATCCCTCCTTAAAGTCAAATGATTCACCTGGCTGAGTTTGGAATTGTTTCACAATGTGATCTTCTTGATCTTCGGGGGTCAAGAAAACTTGTTGTTCATTGTTGAGTCCCATTAAATTAATTTGAGTGTCTTCTGTTGGCTCATCAGAAGTTAAGGCTTCAGCATAATTTTCTTGAAATGGGGGCCTGATATTTTGGTCAGGCCCGGTCTTTCCAGTGATAGGATTTTGATTCTTCCTGAAATTTGGATTTCTTCCCGCATTATTTGGTTGACCATCCCACGGGGATTTTCTCTCGATTGTTTCCACTCTATCTCCAAGTCTATTCATTCCTTTGATAATTACATCTAGTTTTTGTTCAACGGCAAATGGTTCTTCTTTGAAAGGTATCCTCCTTTCAGCTATGACCCTAGATTGTTTGGATATCAGATTGGCTTCCACACTAACAGCTATACTCTGCATTTCTTCTAGGTTTCGGGGAGCTCTTTCCCTAAGTTGATAAGACATATCAGAGTCAAATGCATCAGGGAATTTGATCAAGGCTAAATCTAGAGGAGGTCCAAGATTCTGAGGAATAGAATTGTAAACAATGTTGAATCTAGTACAGTAAACTTGGACAGTTTCTTGTGTGCCTCTTCTTAGGTTCTCATACTCTGACAAAATGTGGAGAGGATCTTTTTTCTTTTCCCATCTGTTTAAGAAGGTCTGATAAAGATCTTGTGGGTCATTAATATTGTTTGCAGGAAGGGCTCTAAACCAAGTTCTAACATCTCCAGTTAAACTTTGAACAAATACTTTCATTCTGACATCATCATCATCAATCTCATAGTTTTCAAAATAGTCGGTCATTTTCTTGGTATGTTGTTGAGTTGTGTAAGTGCCAGTACTGTCAAAATAGGTGATTTTACTTTGATAATCTTGAGGCATAGCCCCTGGATTTATAGGTAAGTTTAGGGGAGTATATATGTTTGCCATGATTGCAGCGATAAAGGTGACAGCTAGAAGAGTAGGGACAACAATGGAAATGTGTGCTGCAGATGGAGGAGTGGAAAGGGTGGCTTGAGGTGTTGATGGGGAACTTGGAGAAGCTGCAGCAATGACAAAAAGGTTTGGTGTTTTTTCAGAGGTAAGCTCAGATTGAATAGGGTTCTGCAAATGTTTGTCAAGGTGTGAACTAGCAGAATTTTCTTGGCTCTCTTGTCTTCTAAGGATCCTAGAAATCAGATTAGGATTTTCAAACATAGGTGGAGGATTAGGGTCCGGGTTTGATCTGGTGTAATGAATATTTTTTGGAGCCAGTTTCTAGGTATGTTTTTGGTTTTTTCTTGAAATAATTTAACACTTCAACCTTTACAGTCTCTTCTAGGAAGTTTTAGATATGTGGGAGTTTTGAACTATCCTAAAGATTTATTTGAAAAAGGAATTGATCAAGTATTTGGAACCAAGTGTTCAAAACATAAACTAGACTGGAGATAGATTGAAGCAGCATTTATTTACTTCTGCAATTACAAAGCAAAATCAGTTTCAAAGGCTACCTCGCTAACTTCATGCTCCATCTGTAGCTTATACAGTAAACAATAGTAACAAACATTTATTCAGGTCCCTAGTGGAGTCGCCAACGATGTTATCACTCAGGTTGTTCCCAAAAGTTGTAAGAAAGGGAATACAGCCGAGGTAACCACAGACCAATCTTTTAGATACAGATTCTAGCCAATCTACATCTAGAGAGGGCTCTCTCTTTATGATTTAGCTTTGTTTTTTAAGGTATTAGGCTAGTTATGAAGTACACGGGTTTTGTTTTGAGTTTGGGTGGTGAGATTCAATAGAACAGTGAGGCAAAAGTGAACAGTTCAGTCCATTGGGCATGATGGAGTCAAAGAAGGATGGTTTCTTGGATTTGGTTTCTAATAGAGGATGGCATCACAGAGCAAGGTAGTCAAACCGGGAACAAATTAAAGAGCTGAAATCAGATGGAATGGACTCAAATGGATGAAAGGCAATTAAGAATCCTTCAACGTATTGACAGAGGGAAAATGGATGATTATTGTCAAGGAGCAATTAAGAATTCCTTAGCAAATAAACACATGAAAGAATCAGGAAACATGAGCAATTAAGAATTCACTATTTATACTAATTATGAAGAAAACACTGAGAATAATAAAGACTAAAAACAGAGTGAAGCTAAGCAAATTCTGAATTAATCTTTTTCTTTATCATTCAGATTATGAAACATAGATGACATAATGAACAAGAAAACTGTAGAACACAAGTTATAAGGGACTTATTGATCCAGAGGTTGATTCAAGAATTCTGTGATAGGTCCTCTGCTTCAATTTCCTCATCCAGTAGGCTAGAAAACAGTTTGATCCCAACAGCTTTTTATTCCAAAGTTCAGTATTACAGCAAAGTCTAGGAAATCTACACATACCCAACCTCTCCAAAACTCTGATGAAGAGGGTATTTATACAACAAAAATATGTACAACATGTATCCCATCAAAGCTATGAGATAATATCTAAGTTTTAACCTAAAATAATTTACAAGAGAAGATAGAAACATCTCCGAAAATATATCTCATGCTGTGCTGGAAGCTGGCTCTTTAGGGTTCGGCTTGCAGGTGTCCTTTGTAGCTCCGTGCTGACTGTTTGCATTAACTGTTCTTTAACTTCTGACCTGCTTCTCTTAGTCGACTCCGATATTCATTAATTCTGATTTGATTTGCCTCTAATTCTCCACTGATACACTTTAACGCTCCTCTGATACTCTTTGACTTTAATCTGATATTCTTCAATTCTGATTTGATTTCTACCCACCGTTGTCTGCTAAGGTGTCTTATCACCACTTTTCTCTGGTAAATCATGTTTTTGCAGGTTTCCGCTGGCTGGGGTAGCAAAACATCCTCTAAATCTCTGATTTTCTCTTCTGCGGGCTTGGAAGTCCCTGTGTTTGTTGGTTCAACTGTGTTACTGCAAAATAACGGGTTGAATGGTAGTGCTACAGAGCTTGCTTTTGTAGCTATGTTGGTCGGAGGCGGTCGAAACTGGAGCTGAGTCGGTTTTAAGCTTGGAGCGCGCGGGCACTATATGCAGAAAATATAACATAAATGACATTTTTTATCCTTTATTGACAAAATGATTTTTGGCGAGAAAAATTGATTTTTCGGACAGGTGACGTAAGCATGACGTCAGCGGGAGTACGGTATGGAGGACGTGGCAGTACGGATGGTAACATGGCGGGTGACATCAGCGAGGTGTGATGTGGCAAGGTGACATTAGCGAGGGGCAGTGGGAAGGTGGTAAGCTGTTTTGCCTGCACCACTTTTAGGCTTGGGCAGTTTCAGGCGGAGGGGCAGCGAACAACATAGGCTCGCGACACATGGATCTGGTATGGCGCCGAAACCACCAATTCCCCAGGACGTAACGTGCAGCAAATGGATGGCTAGTGAAATGGACGTCGACCATTGGATGTGGAGCGGCTGATCGGACGGCTGGCGCTTTATGAACAAGGCGGGGAGTTAACGTGCGGGACCAACGCAAATAAATCTCACTTTTAATGGTTTCGGGGCTATTTTTATTGGTTCGCGCGGTTGATTAAGTTATTAATTAACCAAATGTTAATTAATCCTTTGAATGGCACGGTGGGAAGGGTTATTAAAAGGTTTCAAATAAACCTGTAATTCCCGATTTGTACAGTGCTATGGTTTATAATAAAACCAGGGGGCGGAGATATCAATACATGGAGTTTTTTATGTTACATATGCATAATATGGGTAGGGAAACATTTACAAGGGAGTTATATAATATAAAGTTAGTTTGTTAATATGGATTTTGAATATGAAAGTGCTAAGTATAATGTTAGGAAACTTAGGCTTAAAGGGGAAAAAGAGTTTATACAAGAAATATGGCTAATCCCTGAGTAAAACAGATTCTTACTTAGGCAAACGTTATGGAATGAGATGAGTGACTCAGTGATATTAAGCAGATCTCAATATCATCGGGGGAAATTAGAGATTGAGGAAATAGTATGAAGGTGAGTTAATCATGCAATCTGCCTCGCTTGAGCTGCTCCAAAATATAAAACTTCCATGGTACCTATGATAGAGGTAAGATTAACACTTTGAGAGACAAAATCAATCACAAGTCTCATTCTGCAACTTCATCTACCTACCCAGCTTACTTTGCCTAACATTTTTTCTTCTTTCTTTTGGGTGCACTTGGACTAGCAAACCCTTTTCAACTTTTCTTTTCTTTTCATTATATGACAAGCCTATCTAAGTCTGCACTTATTCCTTCCAAGGGCTCAGATTAAACAATTGAGCTCCTTTGTTTCTCTACCTATCTACTTATCTGCCAAGATTAAACAGTTTGGATAGATTTTTATTCTCTATCTAAAACATGAAATTCAAACATGAACTGGCCAAGATTAAACTGTTTGGCCATTCATCAATTGTGGCATGATTTTGACAAGTTGCACACAATGCTTTATTTGCAAAAATGAAATAGTAGTGGCATTTGGACTTGCACACTTTCCTGGTCTATCTTTTTGGGGTTCATTTCTTTCTCATTTTTTCTTTTGACCATTTATTTTTTCCACCCTTTGATTTTTCTTTTAGGGTATACCCTCTTTACTTTTTTTAATTTTTTTATTTTTTCATAATATGGAAACCTTTACAGCAAGGAAAGGATGAACATATTACGGAGCTAAACCAGTCAATCATGAAATATGACACCTATTACTATAGGAGTATAACACAATGAAAAAGGGAAGGAGGTTGAGGATGTCGAAGTCTTGAAGAGGTATTCAATTTTGTAACAGTTTCGGGATGTATTTCTAGAATAGATTTTACAGTTACCACCTCATAGGGAAGTGGACTTGTCTATTGAGTTGGTACCATGAGCATCACCAACATCAAAGGCACCTTAAAGGATGAGCACTCCAGAGTGGGTAGAATTGAAGTTGTAGCTTAAGGAAATGCTTGATAAAGAATACATAAGTCAAAGTGTGTCGCCTTGGGGTGCACTAGTATTGTTTGTGAAGAAGAAGGATGGTACTCTCGGGTTATGCAATGACTATAGGCAGTTGAATAAGGTGACTATCAAGAACATTTACCCTTTTCCAAATATTGATGACTTGTTTGATTAGTTGAAGGAAGAAACAATATTCTCAAAGCTCGACTTGAGATAAGGATATCATCAGGTACGCATCAAAGAAGAGGACATCTACAAGACCATATTTCATACCAGGTATGGGAATTATGAGTTTGTAGTAGTTTCGTTTGGTCTTACTAATGCTCCAGTTACTTTCATGTGTTTGATGAACAATGTGTTGCGTCCTTACCTGGACAATTTTGTGATAGTGTTCATTGATGACATATTGATATATTCTAAGAATGAGGAAGAACATGCAGAGCACCTAGCAGCAGTGTTAAGATTTTTGAGAGAGAATCAATTGCATGCCAAGCTTAGCAAGTGTTGTTTCTTTTATACTGAATTTCATTACTTGGGCATGTTGTTTCCAAGGAAGGTATAGCAGTGGACCCATAAAAGATTAGAGTTTCCATGGAATGGCCAGCTCCTAGGAATGTGGATGAAGTCAGATCATTCATGGGACTAGTACGTTACTACAAAAGGTTCATCGGGAACTTCTCACTAATTTCCTATCCTATTACATATTTGCAAAGGAAAGAGAAGAAGTTTGAATGGATTGAGGAGTGTATTGATATCTTTGAGTAGTTGAAGCATTTTCTTACAAATGCTCCAGTTTTGAATATTCCAGATCCTAAAATAGATTTCGTGGTATGTACAAATGCTTGCAAGAGAGGACTTGGTGGAGTCTTGTTGCAAGAAGGACATATGGTGTGTTATGAGTCAAGTAAGTTGAATGAGCACGAACATAAATATGTGACTCGTGATCTTGAGTTGACATCGATCATTCATGCCTTAAATATGTGGAGGCATTATCTTCTTAGCATGAGGTTTATTCTGATGAGTGATAATAGTGGACTGAGGTACTTGTTTGACCAACCCAATTTGAATGCCAGGAAAGTTAGATGGTTGGCTATCCTCAGTCAGTTTGACTTTGAGATTGAGTACATTAAGGGAAAAGAGAATCGGGTTGCAAATGCTCTAAGTAGGAGAGTGCAGGTGAATCATATTACAACAATGAATTCTTATGGGACATATTTGTAGGAGTGGATCTTGTAGGCAGGACATAATGATGACAAGTACCAACATTTTAAGCATAGGTTATAGCAGTAGGGTGAAGGTAATAGGGATAAGGAGTATCATCTCACAATAGAGGGCTTGGTGAAATTTAGGAAAATGATTTATGTTTCGGATGATAGTGAGCTCAAGAAGCTTATCTTGAGGGAGTTTCATGTCAAGCCATATTCAGGTCACCCAAGATATCAGGAGACATAGACAGCAGTTAAGAAGTTCTACCATTGGTCAAACTTGAAGAAAGAGGTCGTTGAATTTGTTTCCAGAAGTTTGTATTGTCAGCAGGTAAAAGCAGAGTGCAAGCATCCAACTATTTTATTACAATCGATTTCGATTCCAAAATGGAAATGGGAGGTCATTTCCATGGGCTTCATTATAGGTTTTTCGAGGACATCAAAGCAACATGATTCCATCATGGTTGTGGTTGATAGGTTAAGTAAGGTAGCTCACTTCATTTAAGTTAAGTCTACGAATTCAACTAGCACGATAGATCATATTTTTATCAGGGAGATAATGAGATTGCATGGTGTTCCCAAGAAGATCATATAAGATAGATATGCCAAGTTCACTTCCAGGTTTTTGAAGGATTTGTTTATAGGTTTGGGGACAGAGTTAGCTTTCAGCACAACTTATCATTGGCAAACAAATGGACAGACAGAGAGGGTTAACAAGATACATAAGGACATGTTGAGGATGTATGTCATGCATCAACAGAGGAAATGGGATGAGTACCTTCCATTGGTAGAGTTTGCTTATAATAATGGATATCCAGAGACCTTGAAGATGAGTCCATTTGAGGTTCTTTACAGGCAGAGTTGTAATACTCCTATCAACTAGATTGATCTAGTGAACAAGGTGTTGATTGGACCTAACATGTTGGCATAGATGGAACAGGAAATGTAGGTTATTAAGCGGAACTTGAAGGCAAGACAAGGCAGGCATAAGAGTTATGAAATCAACACAGTGCGTTCAAATATGTTTAAGTTGGGGAGCATGTGTACTTGCGTACCAAGCCCAAGAGGAGCTCCTTGACAATTAGGTCATGTGCCAGGCTGGCACCTCAGTATTATGGAGATTTTGAGATCCTTGAGAAGATTGGACGAGTGGCCTGTTAGCTCTGCTACATAATCCAACATTTGAGGATCAAATGTAGTCCTGATTGGGTTGTTTACGCACAGAAGGATGCCCAAAAACAGATACAAAGTGCCCCAAAAGCCTTCAAAATCCTCTTAAGGCCTCCACCGATCAAAATGGTTGCAAAGGAAAAGCCCTTGGGAGGGCGGAAATACATTATCGGGAGGCAAAAATACCCCAAAAACCATGTAAAAATCAAAGTTACAGGCTTAAGGATCCACTTTAATCTCAGTCGTTGGATCTGGCCGATCAACGGTCCAGATCGCGTCGGCATATCGCAAGTTGGGAGGAGGTAGTGGCAGCGACAAAGGAGACCTTGCCGATGAGCAATCGCCGATATCGCATCGGCGTATCGTATCGGCACTTTTAAAAAAAGAAGCAATGGAGATGGTGATCGACGATTTTGTGAGGACCGTCGATCGCGTATCCGGATCAACGGCCGAGATCACGTCGGCATTTCGCTATCGGGGTTGCCAAAGGGACAGAGCCTTCACATATGATATGCTTCCGACCCGATAAGCCGGACCCGATGGCGTTATAAGTTGTTTTTGATAGATTATCGGGTCCACAGCGATTGGGGCACAAGACATCGCCGATGAGCGATCGCCGATATCGCATCGGCGAGTTGCAATGGAGGACTTACAAAAGGGCTTTTATATTTCGCCGATGAGCGATCGCCGATATTGCATCGGTGTTTCCAACGGAGCATGGCCTTTTGCATATATATGAGCGATCGCCGATGGGCCGGACCCGACGGCGATGTTAATTCCTTCTGATAGATTATCGGGTCCGCAGCAATATCGCTATCGGCGCTTTCAAAGGGGTGGGCTTTAACATGAGTTATGTTGCGATGCGATGGGCCGGACCCGACAGCCATACAATACTCCATTTCATATTATTTTGGGTTTGCGCCCTTCGCATTTTTAATGTTTTTTCTGTATTTTCTTTGTATAAAGAAATTACAAATGAGGCCTTGGGCAGATGCCAATTGCGATGGAGTTCGGACCCGAAGGGTCAGACCCGATATTTTATGAATCATTGCTTATAAAATTTCAAATTCGCGCTTAAGTCATTTTCAATGGTTTTGGGCACATTTTCTGTGTATAAGGAAATATAAAAAATACAAAAGATGGGCTTGTTATAATATGAATTATGACCCGAAAGGCGGACCCGATAGTTGGATGAACCATGCATGCACCTCTTAAAAGTCAAAGTTGAAACAATGATGGGCGGGAATTAACAGTTTGGGCAGCGTTTTACTTTTTTAAAGCAGCACAGTCATAATGGAGCCGTTTTTAATGATCAACAGCATAAATTAATCAGCAGTATGGCCGAGGAGGAAGCAGGACACCTCTGGGGAGTTCAGAGCATTCAATGGTTATGGTTCCATTGGTGTTTCACGCCACCTGCTCAAAGGAGGACTGCAGAGCACCAGAGAGGTCAAATCCATTTACAGCACAGCCATATTTGTATCAGCAGGCCCACTCCTGAATGTAAATGTGGTTGGTGACCATTTATGGGCTCCTCCACGCATAGCTAACAGAGAGATTGTGTAATGAGACACCATATATATTGAAAAAACAGATGTAATGGGGGATGAGTGTTAGATGAAGGTGACTCTGTTGTAAGGTTCAACTTCTGGAGACTGTAACTACTTTGTAACCTGCAACGTCTGGTCTTCATTTCCAGCTAATACAACCTTCTTTTGCTGTTAATTGCTCACTTTCCACTTCTCTTTCTTGTTCTAGGTTGTGCCTGTTTGCATTGATTCATGTTTTGTTAATGTTTAGCATTAGAGGGGATGTCATCCCACCTCTGTGTTAGGATTTAGCATGTATCATTGAACGTGTATGAAGGTTTCTGTTGTTTAATGCATAGAGAGCTGTCATCCTGTCTGTGTATTAGAAACTAGATTTACAGACCTTTTAATTGGTTGCAGCTGGCCATCACAGGGTCTTGTGCATCTGCTGGTGTGGTCAGTCTTCTCCATTATCACCTTATCCTCAAACTGTGAGTAATTGGTGGTTAAAAGCCTTGTAGTCTGGGGGTGTTCACCCATGTCTGGGGTCAATCATAGTAGAAGTGGTTATCGGGCTTGAATATGCAGCATTTGTTTCATTCATCCACCATTTATCCAACTATTTTTTTGAATTTGTAATGTTCCCGAGCATCACCGATATGAAACCTAGGTGAGTTTCTTGGGGTGATAACATTAATTGGCATCGTTGCCGGGGAGAAGAGAACCGAAGCTCAGCTTCCCTGGGAGACGACACAACTTCAAGCTTTGATGACAGACAAGGTTTGAGCACAGATTTTGGTTGTAATCATCTGTCTGGCGACTCCACTGGAGGAAGGCCATCCTTTGGCGACTCCACATTGAAGTTCTGGCGCAGCTGCTGAAACATGCACGAAGATATCTTCAGAATATCAGCTGAATCATTTCCTGATCCTGAGAAGATCGTTCAGTAGAAGAAAATTTCGCAGTAGGGAGCATCAGGGTCATGTAAGCCTTAAAAGTTTCATGTGTCTCTGTTAGTGAATGTCACCTTCATAGATTCATGCAGCTCCTTGTTATTCATTTCCCTTTCGGACCTTAGTTGAAAGAAGCATCCATGTTGTCTGTCCTATTCCTCTGTTTCTGCTATTCCATTCATTGATTCATTCTACTCAGTTCACCAATATCTTTTTACCTTACCTCAGTCATGGCAAGCTAGCAAGCTCTTACAAAGATAGAAAGAATAGCTGCTGCTAGGTATGGGCCCTTAGTTTTGCCTACCCCTTTGAATTCCATGCCTGTAGAAGATTATATGGAATATATGCCTAAATTTACTGGTGCAGAAGGAGTATCAGCTGAAGAGCACCTCGAACCTTTCTATTGTTATGCTGATAACCTAGATATCGATGAAGAGGATGTCTAGATGAGGGTTTTTGTCCAAATCCTAGATGGGGAGGCTAGACAATGGTTTAGAGATTTACCCCCTAGGTCCATTGCAGACATTGATGCTTTAGATGATGTATTTTTAAAGCACTAGGGAAATAATAAAGATCTGCTCTTCTATCATGATGAATTTGGGAACTTGCAGAGAGAAGATTGTGAGCTGCTGTCTGAATTCAATATCAGATTCAATCAAATGTATAGCAGAATACCAGCTGAAATAAAACCTACCCCTTCTTCTGCCACGCTCACATATGCCAATGCCTTCGATTCTCAGTTCTGCCTATTGTTAAGAGAAAGGAGATGTGCTTCTCTAGCTGATATGCAAGATGCAGCTTTTGAAGTTGAATCGAACATTCTAGCTGCAGAGAGACTTGAAGATGATGTCGAGTGCAGAAGTTAGGGAGGTAAATCTTCATCATCCTCATAGCCTAAGATTGATAAATTAGCTAGGATGATCGAGCTTTTGACCTCCGAAGTTTCCAAATTAAAGGCTGAGCAGTATTCTAAGGAAGCAGGGGCTCCTTGTTCCATTTTTCTTCCAGCTCCAAATCTGTATAGAGAAGCCAATGAGCATATGCAGATCTTGCAGAGAAAAAGAGATACAAATGAAGATAAAGGGGAGAGGCCCCTTTTACAGAATATAGTCATGAAAGAAGTGTATCCTGAGGAGGAGGAGGTCTCTGGTTTGGAAGGTGCTCCTTTCCTAACCAGAGCTGCCTATGAAGAGGCATTGGCCAAGAGCGCTGCTCGACAATTTGTTGTAGCTACAGAACAACAAGTTGACCAGCAGTGGCAGCTTGCAGCAAGCACCTGCCCTTCCAGCAATTTGAGCCCGAAGTCAGCACACCTCTCCATGACTATGCAGATCTGCCAATTTTACAGCCTGCTATGGTCCCCAGCCCAATAATCAAGAAGGGAGAAGAATTTCCCCCACCATATTTTGTTTCCTTGTCTGCTCAAAAGGAAAGCCCTCATTGCTGCCTCTTGAACACTGAGGCAGAACGTAATTCAGTGCTCAAGGCTGAGACTGATCACCTCAGTTTTGATGTTTTAATACCTGCTCAGTGGGTCCCCACACAAATTGAAGGGGCAGCTTGCCAGATGACAAAGGAGGAGGATGCACAGTTTTGGGATTCCTCCTTGGATGAGGATTGTTCTATGAAAGATGCTGGAGCAGATGATGTCTTTGTGTCCCCTGCAAAAGAACACTGTGGTTCACCATTCATATTAGTTGTGCAGACCAAAGATAACACAGATAAGTATACACCAGAAACGAATATTCAGCGGGTATACAAAGGCTCCCATGAAGAACATCCAAGGAGGAAAATACACAGAAAGGGAGTGAAATTTGATCCCTACCTACCTGTCAAGCTCAGATGTCCTAAACTCTTTGAGGTAGAGGATCAAATCAATCTAGTCCTGCTGATCTATGATGAACCGGGCTGAGAGCAGGAGAAACAGTGATCCAGGTGGATATTGGTGGCCACCTGCCAAGTCAACCTGGACCCCCACCATTGTGTCTCTCAGCATTTTCAATTTCCTTAATTGTAGCACAACTTACTATTTTTAGTAGTTTTTTGGGTCCTGAACTTCCGGAGCCGTTTTGAGGCCCTAAACGACGTTTTTTGGGAAATCTGGGGCAACATCGGTCCATGGACCGATGTTGCCTCCCAAAGTGGCAGTGCTCGGATAGATCTTTCTAACGAGCTATTGTACGCGTCAAACGGAGATCGTATGCCAAAGTTACGACCCTGGGAAGTTGGTGTACCAATTTACCCAAACATGGCCCACAGTTTGGCGTTTCATCTTCTAGGGTTAGGTTTTGGAATGTTAAGGGTTTTCCATTGTTTCTCAACAATAAATAGGCCTTTGAGCCTCATTGTAACACAGTTGAGAGGCATGTAGCCACCACATCTCTTCTCAGAGATAAGCTACCATCGCCCTAGCTGGTTTATTTCCATTTCTGGTTGTAAGCATATTTCAGTATTTTCCATTAATGAAATTAAGTATTATTTCCGCTGCATCTTTGTGTATATGGTTATCTCTGTAATTTGTTGCGTTCCTGTTTAAATTCGGATCAGTGGTATCAGAGCAGTCTGCTTTGTCTCTATTTTTCTTTGCATGTCCCCAACAAGGTCGGGATATAAGGAGTTAGGGCTTGAACTAGTCGAACCTTTGCAAGACCAGCTTCGGAAATCCTGACGGCCTCCCATGGCGGATGAGAAGAAAGACGAGGGGGCAGGAGATCCCATCAAAATCTTGCTCGAAGAAGCCCTCGAGCGACAACGGAACACGATGATGGACAGCTTTGCCCAGATCCTTCAGCGGCTACCCAGAAGCGACGCATCGGCTTCCAGCAGCTACTCTAGAAACGCCATGCCCTTTAAGGTACAAGTTAATTTTGAAATCCCCGTATTCGAGGGTCAGATAGACGCAGATGCGGTAGATAAATGGTTAATCTGTTAGAGGGTTATTTTTCTGTTCATGAATTTTCGAGTCGGGAAAAGATTTTTTTCGCTCTTCTCAAAGCAGCCCCCCACGTCAAGGACTGGTGGGAAACCTACTGCGAGCAAAAGGATGAAAGTACTGGCTCATTATTTTCAGCCGCACCCACCTGGAATTCATTCCGAGAGGCCATCAAGGAGCAATACTACCCTGTCGGAAGCTATGAGGATGAATACATAAAGTGGACCACACTGCGGCAGGGAAGGGACCAAGACGTGCCGGAGTTCACCAATATTTTCCATACCCTTCGCACAAAGTTGGGTATCAAGGATTCGGAGCAACATTTGATACTCAAATACCGTGGCTGCCTACACAAGTACATCCAAGAAGAAATACAATTCCTGAACATCTCCTCGCTCGGCGTAGCATACCGATATGTCGTCAAGGTCGAGCAGAAGTTTAAGCAAAAGAAGCGAGACTTTGGATCTGCGAATCCAAAGCAGGGGAAAGGTGCCCCTAAACCACAGAACAAAGGACAAAGCCAAGGCGGGACAGCCCAAGACAACCCGCCGAAGCTGCAAGCAAAGAACAGCGCCGCGAAGCCGAAAAAGGACACGGGAAAATGGTGTGAGTTCCATAAGAGCTCCACCCACAACACAAGTGAGTGTCGGGCCAAGCAGTCACTGGTGGCTGAGCTAAAGGTTTCAGAATCAGATGCATGTTCCGACTCTGAGTCAGAACCCGATAAGGGGAATGACAAAGGGAAGCAGATCATTGATGCGGATCCCAACGCCACTGTTGCTACCGCCAAGATCCAGAAAAATGAACCCGAAGATCCAGAGGAGGAGGAGCGTCTCTTCCACTCCCAGATGTGGGTAAAGGGCTCCCCGATACAGTTCATTGTTGATAGCGGGAGTCAAAAGAACCTCATTTCGGCAGAGGTCGTGAAGCGGTTGGGCTTACCGACCACAGCACATCCACAACCATACACCATTGGGTGGCTTCACCAAGGACGAGATCTTCGCGTGAGCCAGCAGTGTCGCCTTCCATACAACATCAAGCCCTTCACGGATGAGGTATTGTCTTTGCTCAATTTGGGTCAGACCTTGATGCTGCTACTCAGGCACTATTAAATAGAGGTGCTAGGCTCACTGAAGTTATGAAACAACCGCAATATTCACCACTTCCTATTGAGAAACAAATTATAGTTATTCATGCAGCTGTAAAAGGGTTTTGTGATCGAATGCCACTAGACAGAATTTCCCAATATGAGAGAGTCGTTTTAAGTAGTATAGATCCTGAATTACTACAATCCATTCTAGAAAAAGTTGAGTTAACCCACGAAATAGAGATGGAAGGCTCGCACTGCTATAGCAGTCCGGCTGCTCCTGCCGAAATCATTGCTATTCATTCTCTCCCCCGTGCTCTGGCAATTACGCTCCCTAGACTATTGACCGTACATGTAGTTAGGCTAGGGACGCCTATCGAGTTTGACAGGGAGTTCTCCACTTTCCAAAGTATTTCGGACTTCAGGGAGCCGAGTGTGTAAGCGCGGGTTGCAGGTGACGGTGGCAAGAATGGTGGGGAAGTGATAAGTACCCGACGACATCCAGGGATCATCGGGCAGGAATGACATTGCTCCCCTTGAAGTTTATGATGTATTATTAGGACAGCCATACTTGTGGAAGCGACATGCTGTGTATGAATCAAGGCCCCGTGCTGTTATTATTACATTGAGAAATAAGTTGTACAGGATACCAGAGGTAGCACCACCTACCACCATCTCTTTGATTACTGCAAAACAATGCAGTAAGATCATTTCCAAAACCAGGAAATTTGTTTTCCTGATGATACGCCCTCAAGGAAAGAAGAAGATGGTGGCCGCGGCCTCCAGACGAGGTCCCTCTGCACGACAACTATAGATGGACAAGGTTGTGGAGGAGTACGAGGACATCTTCACCTCCCCTGCAGGGGTTCCTCTGCACTGTCAGGTCAAGCACTCCATCGATCTGACCCCAGGTGCGCCGCTACCCAATGGACCAATTTATCGGCGCTCCGTTCTGGAGAACAATGAAATCAAGAGGCAGATTCAGGAGCTCCTGCAGAAAGGTCACATCCGTCCGAGTTCATCGCCTTGTGGGAGCCCGATCGTGTTGGTACAGAAGAAGGATGGGACGTGGAGACTCTGTATTAACTATCGGGCGCTGAACAAGATCACTGTTCGTAATAGGTACCCGATCCCGCGGATTGATGACCTCCTGGACCAACTAAAGGGGGCGAAATATTTCAGCAAGATCGATATGAAGTCAGGATATCACCAGGTACCAATCGAACCCTCTGATGTGTGGAAGACTGCCTTCAAATCCAAGGAGGGCCTTTTCGAATGGTTGGTTATGCCTTTCGGATTGACGAATGCTCCTGCAACCTTCATGAGGCTTATGGATGACATCTTGCGGCCATTCACCAACTCCTTTGTAGTAGTATACTTGGATGACATTCTGATCTTCAGCCAGAGTTGGGAAGAACACCTCCACCACATCCGACAGGTTCTCCAAACACTGCGGCAACACAAGCTATGTGCTAATTTGGATAAATGCACTTTTGGCATGACCCAGGTTCAGTATCTGGGATACATCATTGATGAACAGGGGGTGCATGTCGATCTAGCCAAGATCCAAGTCATTCGGGATTGGCCATCTCCAACCACTCTAACAGAGCTCCGCAGCTTTCTAGGTCTTGCCAACTTCTACCGCAGGTTCGTGTTGGAGTTTTCTCATATTACTTGGCCCTTGAGTCAAGTCACCAAGGGAGGGGCGAGAGCAAAATTCTTTTGGTCTGAATCTCAACAAAAGGCATTCATGGAGTTGAAGGATCGCCTCTGCACGGCACCAGTGCTCGCGTTACTAGATTTACAACAACCATTTGAGGTCGAAACAGATGCCTCTGACTATGCTATTGGGGCAGTCCTTACTCAATAGGGACATCCAATGGCATATCACAGTGAAACACTTTCAGACACAGTGCGGAAGTACCCCACTTATGATAAAGAGATGTATTCCATTGTACAGGCCTGCCGACGATGGAAGCATTACATTTTGGGGAAGGAAACAGTCATCCACACAGACCACCGACCCCTGCAGTTCATACAGACCCAAGGGAAATTGCAAAATGATCGCCATCAGAAGTGGTCTACATACCTGCAACAGTTCCACTTGAATATCAAGTATAAGAAGGGCAGCACCAATAATGTTGCAGATTGCCTCAGTCGACCACCGATCATGGCATTAACCACCGTGCTCAACTCTTGTGGGCACGAGACTTCTGATTGGCCACTTCTCTACAAAAGCGACCCAGAATTTGGCCACACATACCAGACACTCTTGGAGGGTCGGCATGTTCCAGATTTTCACCTCCAGGATGCCCTGTTGTGCCACATGGGTCACCTTTGTGTTCCTTCAAGCGAGCGTGCCAAGATGATTTGGGAAGCACACTACAGTCGAGCTGTTGGGCATTTCGGGGTCGAGAAAACAGTGGCAGTACTGCAAAATTATTTCTATTGGCCGAATCTTCGACAAGATTTTGGGAAGTACATCAGATCATGTACTGCCTGTGCCATTGCCAAACCGACCATCAAGAAGCACGGCCTCTATACCCCGTTGCCTACCCCTAGTCGACCTTGGGAATCCATCTCCATGGATTACATGTCAGGCCTTCCTTCCACTAAGCATGGAAATGACTGTGTTTTTGTGGTCGTCGACAGGTTCTCGAAGATGGCCATTATGGCGGCCTGCAAGAAGAATATCACAGCAGAAGCCATTGCTAAACTCTTCTTTGAACGAGTGTGGGTGCACTTTGGGATCCCACAGTCTATCATCTCAGATCGGGACAGTCGGTTTCTCAGCACATTTTGGTCCAATCTCTGGTCAATGCTGGACACCAAACTCACGAAGTCCACAGCCTTCCATCCTCAGACTAATGGTCAGACAGAGGTTGTCAATAAGATGATTGTGCACATTCTGCGCATGTATAACTCAAAGCATCCACGCACATGGGACGAGAGCCTCCCCTATGTTCAGCACAGCTACAACCGAGCTCTTCACAGCTCCACTGGCCATAGCCCTTTTCAGGTGGGTTTGGGATTCCAGCCACTATGCCCCATTGATGTGGCCATACCGCTTGCAGCTACTCACATAAATTCAGCTCATGTCCAGTCCGAAACAGATAAGGCCACCAGCTTCATTGAGCGCATCCAACATATTTGCCAGCAGGTCCATGACATTCTGGAGAAATCAAATGCCAAGTACAAGCAGCGACATGATCAACATCGGGTGCCACACAAGTTTCAGGTGGGCGACAAAGTCTGGTTGCATTTGCAAAAGGAACGCCTTACTGGAGCCTATCGGAAACTGAGACCACTCCAATATGGTCCTTACACCATTACTAAGGCTATGGGAGACAATGCATTTGAGCTCAGCATTCCCCCATTCCTTGGCCTGCACCCAGTGTTCAATGTGGACCGCCTTCGGCCATACTTTCCACCATTGCTAGACACATCCGACATTGCAGAACAGCTCACAACCACAGAATTAAATCCAGATTGCATGGAACAAGCTGCAAATGATCGGATCATGGACACACAGATCAAGAACACTCGCCAATAGAATATCCAACTGTATCGAGTTGTCAAAGCAGGCCAACTCCTTCAGCAGGGCAAGTGGCTCACCAAGGAACAAGTTTAGCAAAAGTTTCCTCATCTCATGGAGGAACTCAACGCAATGGGGACCATTGCTTCCTAAGGGGGGAGGAATGATCCAGGTGGATATTGGTGGCCACCTGCCAAGTCCACCTGGACCCCCACCATTGTGTCTCTCAGCATTTTCAGTTTCCTTAATTGTAGCACAACTTACTATTTTTAGCAGTTTTTCGGGTCCTGAACTTCCGGAGCCGTTTTGAGGCCCTAAACGATGTTTTTTGGGAAATCTGGGGCAACATGGGTCCATGGACCGATGTTGCCTCCCAAAGTGGCAGTGCTCGGATAGATCTTTCTAACGAGCTATTGTACGCGTCAAACGGAGATCGTATGCCAAAGTTACGACCCTGGGAAGTTGGTGTACCAATTTACCCAAACAGGGCCCACAGTTTGGCGTTTCATCTTCTAGGGTTAGGTTTTGGAATGTTAAGGGTTTTCCATTGTTTCTCAACAATAAATAGGCCTTTGAGCCTCATTGTAACACAGTTGAGAGGCATGTAGCCAACACATCTCTTCTCAGAGATAAGCTACCATCGCCCTAGCTGGTTTATTTCCATTTCTGGTTGTAAGCATATTTCAGTATTTTCCATTAATGAAATGAAGTATTATTTCCGCTGCATCTTTGTGTATATGGTTATCTCTGTAATTTGTTGCGTTCCTGTTTAAATCCGGATCAAACAGTTTGGTTGCCCTGCAAATGGGCAAATTTTGAAGTTTAAGTTTTCAGGCCTTTATGTTTGTAATTAAGTTCTTTTACAGTTTTATGTTGTATGCTTAGTTGACTCCATGCCCAATGGACACTAGGAAAGTGTTTTTATAGCTGTTTTTGTATGAAGGCATTGGTCTGCAGGTTCTTGAGACCTCACAGGGAAGATCTCATCCCCAGAAGGAGCCAGTGTTAGCTCTGCTACATAATCCAACATTTGAGGATCAAATGTAGTCCCGATTGGGTTGTTTGCGCACAGAAGGATGCCCAAAAACGGATACAAAGTGCCCCAAAAGCCTTCAAAATCCTCTTAAGGCCTCCACCGATCGAAATGGTTGTAAAGGAAAAGCCCTTGGGAGGGCGGAAATACATTATCTTGAGGCAAAAATACCCCAAAAACCATGTAAAAATCAAAGTTACAGGCTTAAGGATCTGCTTTAATCTCAGCCGTTGGATCTGGCCGATCAACGGTCCAGATTGCGTCGGCATATCGTAAGTCGGGAGGAGGAAGTGGCAGCGACAAAGGAGACCTTGCCGATGAGCAATCGCCGATATCGCATCGGCGTATTGTATCGGCACTTTTAAAAAAAGAGGCAATGGAGATGGTGATCGGCGATTTTGTGAGGAGCGTCGATCGCGTGTCCGGATCAACGGTCGAGATCACGTCGGCTTTTCGCTATCGAGGTTACCAAAGGGACAGAGCCTTCACATATGATATGCTTCCGACCCGATAAGCCGGACCCGATGACGTTTTAAGTTATTTTTGATAGATTATCAGGTCCGCAGCGTTTGGGGCATAATACATCGCCGATGAGCATCGGCGAGTTGCAATGGAGGACTTACAAAGGGCTTTTATATTTCGTCGATGAGCGATCGCCGATATCGCATCAACGTTTCCAACGGAGCATGGCCTTTTGCATATATATGAGCGATTGTCGATGGGCCGGACCCGACGACGGTGTTAATTCCTTCTGATAGATTATCGGGTCCGCGGCAATATCGCTATCGGCGCTTTCAAAGGGGCGGGCTTTAACATGAGTTATGTTGCGATGCGATGGGTCGGACCTGACGGCCATACAATACTCCATTTCATATTATTTCGGGTCCGCGCCCTTCGCGTTTTTAATGTTTTTTATGTATTTTCTTTGTATAAAGAAATTACAAAGGAGGCCTTGGGCAGATGCCGATTGCGATGGAGTTCGGACCCGATGGGTTGGACCCGATATTTTATGAATCATTGCTTATAAAATTTCAAATCCACGCTTAAGCCATTTTCAATGGTTTTGGGCACATTTTCTGTGTATAAGGAAATATAAAAAAAAATACAAAAGATGGGCCTGTTATAATATGAATTGCGACCCGAAAGGCGGACCCGATAGTTGGATGAACCATGCATGCACCTCTTAAAATTCAAAGTTGAAACAATGATGGGCGAAATGAATAGTTTGGGCAGCGTTTCACTGTTTTAAAGCAGCAGAAATTAATCAGCAGTATGGCCGAGGAGGAAGCAGGACACCTCTGGGGAGTTCAGAGCATTCAATGGTTATGGTTCCATTGGTGTTTCACGCCACCTGCTCAAAGGAGGACTGCAGAGCACCAGAGAGGTCAAATCCATTTACAGCATAGCCAGATTTGTATCAGCAGGCCCACTCCTGAATGTAAATGTGGTTGGTGACCATTTATGGGCTCCTCCACGCATAGCTAACAGAGAGATTGTGTAATGAGACACCATATATACTAAAAAAACAGATGTAATGGGGGATGAGTGTTAGATGAAGGTGACTCTGTTGTAAGGTTCAACTTCTGGAGACTGTAACTACTTTGTAACCTGCAGCGTCTGGTCTTCATTTCCAGCTAATACAAGCTTCTTTTGTTGTTAATTGCTCACTTTCCACTTCTCTTTCTTGTTCCAAGCTGTGCCTATTTTCATTTATTCATGTTCTGTTAATGTTTAGCATTAGAGGGGCTGTCATCCCACCTCTGTGTTAGGATTTAGCATGTATCATTGGACGTGTATGCAGGTTTCTGTTGTTTAATGCATAGGGAGTTGTCATCCTATCTGTGTATTAGAAACTAGATTTACAGACCTTTTAACTGGTTGCAGCCAGCCATCATAGGGTCCTGTGCATCTGCTGGTGTGGTCAGTCTTCTCCATTATCACCTTATCCTCAAACTGTGAGTAATTTGTGGTTAAAAGCCTTGTAGTATGGGGGTGTTCACCCATGTCTGGGGTCAATCATAGTAGAAGTGGTTATCTGGCTTGAATATGCAGCATTTGTTTCATTCATCCACCATTTATCCAACTATTTTATTGAATTTGTAATGTTCCCGAGCATCACCGATATGCAACCTAGGTGAGTTTCTTGGGGTGATAACATTGCCTACAACTGACAGTGAAAGTCCATAATTTTTTCCATGTTTCATTATTTAAGAGATATGTCCAAGATGTTGATAATGTGATTGATTGTTTTGTATTACAGGTGGAATTAGAGGGGGAATTCCATCCAGAACCAAAATGCATATTGCAACAGAAACAACTCATGCTTTCGAACAGAGCAATCGAGCAAGTTAAAGTGCAATTGAAGCACTTTGGTACCAATGAAGCTACATGGGATATGGTTGATCAGATGTAGGATTTGTATCCTTCATTATTTGTTGGTTCAAGCAAATAGGTTTTTGGTGTATATATATACTGCAATGAGATGGGTTATAAAGCTTCAATAGGTGGTCTGTTTGTTTACTTGTTCAGTAGGACGCCATTGTAAATATTGTATCGAGCTACGTTATAAATCTCCAGAGGCAATATGTTTTTTTTTCAATGGTTTGCTAGTCATAGGTGTCATTGAACACCAAGGAGGATTTTCCCCCAAAGGGGAGTGGTTTGTAATAGCCCCAAGTTAAAGTTCATTTAATAAAGGTTAATAAAGGAAAAATAAGACCAAGGTGACGGGACACATATTCCAAGATGAATGTTGGGAAAACACTGTAGTGGGCATCACTTTTGGATTATTAATGGCTAAGGAAATTGGCAAAGAAAAAGCGGCAATAATTGGCATTTATTTATGAGAAATGAAGGAAAATGAAGAAAAGGGAGACATCAATGATAAAAAGGCATGAGAGAATCAGTTCACAACTTTTGTTAGTTTTGGATTTTGGAATTAGTATCAGAGAGAGAGATAGCTCCAAGAGAAGAAAGCAAGCAAGCAAATAAAAGGAAGGATAAGGAAAGCAAAGGAAATCAAGGAGAAGGTTGGATCAACAACTTCATGCATTTGTTTATTTTGTTCATTTGTTGTCATTGGCATGGGTTTTGTTAGGTTTGTTGGAAATTGGATAAACCAACGCTCCTCATGTATTTCACAACATGGACTAACCACCTCTAGGTGGATCCTTATCTTTGGTGATGTGATCGTTGACTAACACCTGCGGGTTTTGTTCTAATGACAATCATGATTCCCAATAAGTGGTATCAGAGTGTAGGTCACGAGTTCAATACACACTCGGCTCGTGTTGGGGGGGATATTGTTCGACATTGGATAAACCAAAGTTCCCTGTGTGTTTCGCGACATGGACTAACTGCCTCTCGTGGATCCTTATCTCTGGCGATGCGATCATTGACTAACACCTGCGGGTTTTGGTCTAACGGCAATCGTGATTCCTAACAAGGTTTGACAGTGGTTTCAGCCTTGCTTTTTTATTTCCTAGATAACCATGGTGTGATGGGATTCATTTCTTAGTTGAGCTTTGGATTGTCAAAAGGTTTTGGAACCGAGTGAGGTGGTCTCAGGAAAATTCCCAAGGGTTGGGGGTGGATATGGTTTTATCCGGGAAGCCCTCGACAGGTGGGTGGAGATAGGAAAATACCTCAAGGTGTAGTGAAGTAATTTTGAGGCATCCAAGCTTGGTTTGGTTTTGTGATCTGGGAACTAGTTTAGGTGAGATCACGGTAGTTTGAGGGTGGAAGTGGTTTAACCTCTGGATTCCCTTGGTTATTTGTGTCTTGGTTTATCCCATGAGATTCCACATTCATGCTTGGAATATGGCAAGGGGTGATTAGTTGAAAGAAATATTTGGTTCAACTCAATCTATGATTAGGTGGTATGTGGAAGTCCCTAACTTGGTTGGCTTTTGCATATGTTAATAAGAGCTATATTCCTATTGTGATTTATGAGCACTTGTACTTGTTATTATGTTTATTTGATGACTATTTTATCATGGTTATATGCTGGTTATAAGCATGGTTCTATGATGTGCTCTAGCTATGGCTCTTGTTATGCTTTGGTAAGTTATTGGATGGTTGATGAATGCATGGACTAACTAGTGTCGTTGCAGCTACCTGAGAGGGAATTAGACCTTCTCAATGATTTTGAGAAGAAGTTCATAGATTTATACTCAGATATGCATTCATGACCTATAGCTTACATGTTTACCTTATGTTTTACGAAATGTCTGGTGTGCTCTAAGAAGTCTAGGTCAAGTTCTGGTTACAAATTTGAAGGTTTAGCATTATTTTCATGTAAAATATGATTATGGAAAGTTACATAAAGTTTTTGGAAGTGGTATAGAGGTTGGCCTAGAAAAGTTTCTCAGATCTTAGGACCACAGGCTCATAACAGCGGAATTTAGGCCATAATTGCATGGAAAAAGGCCTATGTGTGTGGTTGGAGGCCTATACCCACACCCTTGCCTTATTGTGTGTGTGGGTGGGGTGTTAGGTTACTGAAAATTGTGTCCAATTCAGGGATTGACCACCTGTGGGGGTTTGCATCCTTCTGAGTGGTTTGTGGTCTTTGAGGGTTGTCAATAAAGTTGTCGGTTTGTCAGCCCCACTTCCATCATTGGAACTTGGAGGTCAGGTCATTTCATAGTAGCACTTCGCTTCACATTTATCGTAGGGTTTTTAAAAGCAGGCAAATTTGGGCAGCGGTGTCTTACATCTTCGAAACTAGGTATTATGATAACAAAACGGAGATCATAAGCCAAAGTTACGACCCTGAGAAGTTGGCAGTCAAACTTACCCCAATGAGGCCAAAAACCGTTGGCGATTCATCTTCTATGGTTGGTGTTTTACACTCCTTTATGATTAAAGGCCTCAAAGTGTCATTGTAACATAGCTCAAAAGGTATTTAGTTATCACATCTCTTCTTTGAGATAAACTACCATCGCCTGAGATAGTTTGTTTCCATTCTGCATGTAAATAATTTTCAGTATTTGTTATTAATGAATTTAGTTTTCACTGTAGATTTGTGTTTATGTTTATGTCTATATTTCATTTAATTCCTGCATAAATTCTTATTAGTGTATTACAGTGGTTTGTGATTTCTCTATTTTTTTATGAATGTCCCCAACGAGGTCGGGGCATAAGGAGTTAGGACTTGAACTGGTTGAACCATTGCAAGATATGCCTCTCCAACCCTAACGACCTCGCATGGCAGAAGAAAAGAAAGATAAAGGAGTAGGAGATCCTTTCAAAATAGTGCTTGAAGAGGCCCTCAAGCAACAAAGGAATGAGATGATGGATAACGTTTCCCAAATCCCTTAGCGGGTATCCGGGGAGGAATCATTTTCATTTAGCAGTAACTTCAAAGGTGTCTCCCCCTTTAAGATACATTTGGCATTCCAATACTTGAAGGCCAGATAGACGCAAATTTCGTAGATAGATTTTTAAATCTGCTAAAAGGATATTTTTCGGTCCATATTTTTTCCAACAAAGTCACCCTCCATGTTAAGAACAGGTGGGAAACCTACTATGAGTAGAGGGACGAGAAGGAATCCTCACTATTTTCAAGTGCAACCACTTGGAATTCTTTTCGATACACCGTCAAGGAACAATATTACCCTGTCGAGAGCTATGAATATAAGTACATAAAATGGACCTCACTACGGCAAGGAAGGCACCAAGACGTGTCAGAGTTCACAAATAAATTTCATACCCTTCCACAAAGTTGGATATCAAGGATTCTGAGTGGCATCTAGTACTCAAGTATTGCAGTTTTCTACACAAATACATCCAAGATGAGATGCAGTTCCTGGACATCTCCTCGCTTGGCATCACATACCAATATGTCGTCAAGATCAAGCAAAATTTTAAACAAAAGAAACAATACTTTGGATCTGTAAATCCAAAGTAGGGAAAAGGAACCCCCAAACCACAAAACAAAGGACAAAGCAAAGGTGGGAAGACCTAGGACAACCCACAGAAGCCACAAGTAAAGAATAGCACCACGAAGACAAATAAGAACACAGGAAAATTGCATGAGTTCCACAAGAGGCCCACTCATAACACAAATGAGTGTCGTTCCAAGAAGTCAACGATGTTTGAGTTGAAAGCTGCAAATTCTGATGCACGTATCGACTTTGAGTCGGAACCCGACAAGGGGAACAACAAGGGGAAGCAAATTATCGATGTAGAGCCTAGCACTAGTGTTGCTACCACCAATGTCCAGAATATTGAGCCTAAAGATCCAGAGGAGGGGGAGCATCTCTTCCACTCACATATGTGGGTGAAGGGTTCTCCACTACAGTTCATTTTCAATAGTGGTAGACATGAGGTTGTGAAGTTGTTAGGCCTACCGATGACATCACACCCACAGTCGTACACCATGAGATGGCTCTGCCAAGGGTGAGATCTCTACGTTAGCCAGTAGTGTCACCTTCCATACATAATCAAGCCCTTCATGGATGAGATATTGTGTGATGTTTCCCCCCTTGAAGTTTTTGATGTGTTATTAGGCCAAACGTACTTGTGGAAGCATAATGTTGTGTATGAGTCCAAGCCTTACATTGTTATTATTATTACTTTGGGCAGTAAGTTGTATAGGATACCGGATTTAGTTCCTCCTACTTCCATTTCTTTCATCTCTACTAAGAAATGTAGTAAGATCATCTCCAAAAAGAGGAAGTTTATTTTCTTTTGGACTCTCAAAGAAAGGGGAAGATCGTGGCCACATCCATGGCCCTCGAGAAGGGCTCGTCCATGCAACAGAAGTTGGTGGATAAGGTCATGGAAGAATACAAGGACATCTTCTCCTCACCCACAGGGGTACCTTTCAACTGTCAAGTCAAGCATTCGATTGATCTAACTTCTTAGGAACCTCTACGCAATGGGCCTATATATTGTCTCTCTCTTATGGAAAATGAAGAAATCAAGTGGCAGAGCTAGGATTTGCTACAAAAATGGCACATCTGACTAATTTCCTCACATTGTGGGTTCCCAATTGTACTCGTAGAGAAGAAGGATGGGACCTAGAGAATCTACATTGATTATCATGCACTAAATAAAATCACTATTAGCAGCAGGTATCCAATCCCATAGATTGATGACCTACTTGACCAGCTCAAGGGGGCCAAGTGCTTGAGAAAGATTGAATGGAAGTTCAGTTATCATTAAGTTCCACTAGAACCTAGAGATGTATGGAAGACCGCCTTCCAATCCAAGAAGGGTATTTTTGAATGGTTGGTTATGCTCTTTAGGTTAAAAAATGCCCCTACAACTTTTATGAGGTTGATGGATGAAATCTTTCAGCCCTTCACCAACTCGTTCGTGGTTATATATTTAGACGACATCCTCATCTTCTGCAAGAGTTAGGAAAAACACTTGCAACATATTTGTCAAGTCCTTTAAACCTTGTGGTGACACAAGCTATGCACCAACTTGGAGAAATGCACCTTTGGCATGAACCAAGTCCAATATCTAGGTTACATCATTGATGAGCAAGGAATGCATGTGGATTCGGCTAAGATCCAAGTTATTCGAGATTGACCAGATTCGACCACTCTAAAAGAGCTTCACAACTTTAAGGGCCTTGCCAATTTCTATACAAGGTTCATGTTGGGATTCTCTCGTATCACTTGGCCTTTGAGTCAAGCCACCAAGGGCAGAGTGAAAGAAATTTTTTTTGGTTTGAGTTCCAACAGAAGAAATTCGTGGAACTGAAGGACCACCTTTGCTTTGCACCAATGCTCACATTTCCAGACCTACAACAACCATTTGAAATTGAGACAGATGCCTCTCACTATGTTGTTGGTGCAGTCCTTACCCGACAAATGCATCCAGTGGCCTATTGCAGTGAAACACTCTCCGATATAGTTCAAAAATACCCCACCTATGATAAAGAGATATATTCCATCATGAAGGCTTGTTGAGAGTGGGAACATTAAATTTTGGGGAAGGAGACAATCATCCACAAAGATCATCAACCTCTTCAATTTATACAGACACAAGGGAAGTTGTAGAACAATCGCCATCAGAAATGGTCCACATAACTGCAACAATTTCATCTAAACATTAAGTACAAGAAGGGAAGTACTAATAATGTTGCATATTGCCTCAGTGGGCCACTAGTTGTGGCACTAATCACTATCCTCGACTCTTGTGGGAACGAGACTTCTAGATGGCCACAACTTTATGAAAATGATCCAAAATTCACCACCACATAACAAATGCTCATGGAGGGCAAGCAATTTCCAAACTTGCACCTCCAAGACGCACTATTATGCCACCTGGGACACCTTTGTGTTCCTTCAAGTGAGAATGCCAAGATGATTTGGGAGGCGCACTATAGTTGGTTCGCAGGACACTTTGGAGTAAAAAAGACAGTGGCAGTTCTACAGAAGTATTTTTATTAGCCAAATCTCTGACAGGATGTTGGAAAATATATCGGATCCTACACTGCCTATGCCATCGTGAAACCAACTATTAAGAATCAAGGTCTGTATACTCCTTCGCCTAGTCCTAGTTGGTTGTGGGAACCCATCGCCATGGACTATATGTCTAGCCTTCCTTCTACTAAGCATGGTAACGACTGTGTATTTGTGATCATTTATAGATTTTCTAAGAAAGCCATATTAGCTACCTGCAAGAAGAGTATCACAGTAGAAGCCACTGCCAAACTCTTCTTTGAATGAGTATGGGTACATTTTGAGGCCCCGCAAACCATTATATCAAATTGGGATAGCAGGTTCCTTAACACATTTTGGTCGAACCTATGGTTATTGTTGGACACCAAGCTCACCAAGTCGACTGCATTCCACACCCAGACTGATGGCTAAACATAGGTCGTCAACAGGATGATTATGCATATGCTACAAATGTATAACTCTAAGCATCCACGAACATGGGATGAGAGCTTCCCTATGTGAAACACATCTATAACAGAGCTCTCCATAGCTCGATTGGACACAACCCCTTTCAAGTGGGCCTAGGATTTTAACCATTATGTCCCCTTAATGTTGCACTTCCTTTTGCAACTACACAGGTAGAATTTTCCCATGTTTAGTATGAAGTTGATAAAGCCACCAGGTTCATTCAACACATCCGCCAATAGGATCATGGTATCTTGGATAAATCTAATGCTAAGTACAAATATTGGCATGATCAACATCGGGTGCTACATAAGTTTCAAGTGGGTGAAAATATTTGGTTACATCTGCAAAAAGAACACCTTGTCGAACCCATTGGAAGCTTCGACCACTCCAATATGACCATTACACCGTCACCAAGGTTGTGGGAGACAACGCCTTTGAGCTCAATATACCCCCATTTCTTGGCTTGCACCCCGTATTCAATGTGGACCACCTTCGACCATACTTTCCACCATTATTGGATGCATCAAACATTATTGAGCAGGTGACACCGACAGAGCTCAAACCAAACTGCATTGAATAAGCCACAACTAATCAGATCATGGACACACAGATAAAAGATACTCACAAAGAGAGGATCCAACTGTATCAAGTTGTTAAAGCTAGCTAGCTCCTGCACCAAGGAAAGTGGCTAAGTAGGGACCAAGTTCAGCAAAATTTTCTTCATCTCATGGAGGCACACAATGTAATGGGGACCATTTCTTCCTAAGGGGGGGGGGGGACTAATCCAGGTGGAAATTGGTGGCCACCTACCAATTCCACCTGGACCCCCAACATTGTTTCTTTCAATATCCTTAATTCTAGCATAACTTTCTTTTTTTGGAAATTTTTTGGGTCTTAAACTTCTAGAGATGTTATGAGGTCCTAAAAGACATTTTCTAGGAAAATGGAGACAACGGAAAAATACCAGAATCTATGCCATGTTTTTTTATCTTGCCTCCTCGTGGAGATATTTGAAACGAGGTATTATGATATACAAACAAAGATTGTATGCCAAAGTTACAACCCTCAGAAGTTGGTTGTCCAACTTACCCCAATAAGGCCCAAAACTATTGGTTCTTCATCTCCTAGGGTTAGGGTTTTACACTTCTTCTTTATGATAAAAATGCCTTTGAGCCTCATTGTAACACAACTCATAAGGCATGTAGCCTTCACATATCTTCTCAAAGATACACTACCATCGCTCAAGCTAGTTTGTTTCCATTCTGCATGTAAACAATTTTCAATATTTGTTATTAATGAATTGAAGTTTAGTTTTCATTGTAGATCTATGTTTCTGTTTAATTTTGTACTTCATTTCATTCCTGCATAAATTTGGATTAATGGTATCAGAGCGGTTTGCTCTTTCTTTGTTTTTTTGTGCATGTCCTCAACAAGGTTGGGGTATAAGGAGTTAGGACTTGAACTGGCTGAACCATTGTAAGACTAACCCCACCGACCCAGATGACCTCCCATGGCGAAAGAAAAGAAAGATGAGGGAGTAGGAGATCCTTTCAAAATATTTCTTGAAGAGGCCCTCAAGCGACAAAGGAACGAGATGATGGATAACTTTTCTCATATCCTTTGGCTGGTATTAGCGAGCGAAGCATCTTCATGCAATAGTAATTTTGGAGGCACACCCCCTTTAAGGTACAAATTAATTTTGACATTCCTATATTTGAAGGCTAGACAAATGCATATGTCTTAAATAGATGGTTAAATATGTTGGAAGGATATTTCTCAGTCCATAATTTTTCCAATAGGGAAAATATTACTTTTTCACTCCTCAAAGTCACCGCCAATGTTAAGGACTAGTAGGAATCCTACTGTGAGTAGAGGGATGTGAAGGAACCCTCACTATTTTCAGCTGCAACCACTTGGAATTATTTTCGAGACGTCATCAAAGAACAATATTACCCTGTCGGGAGCTATGAAAATAATTACATAAAATGGACCATACTACAACATGGAAGGGACCAAGACATGCTAGAGTTCACAAATATGTTTCATACCCTTCGCACAAAGTTGGGTATCAAGGATTCCGAGTGGCATTTGGTACTCAATTACTATGGTTGTCTACACAAATACATCAAGGACGAGATGGATTTCTTAGACATCTCCTCGCTTAGCACTCATATTGACATGTTGTCAAGATCGAACAAACATTTAAATAGAAGAAGCGAGAGTTTGGAGCTATGAAAACATTTTCATATTACCCTGTCGGGAGCTATGAAAATAATTACATAAAATGGACCATACTACAACATGGAAGGGACCAAGACATGCTAGAGTTCACAAATATGTTTCATACCCTTCGCACAAAGTTGGGTATCAAGGATTCCGAGTGGCATTTGGTACTCAATTACTATGGTTGTCTACACAAATACATCAAGGACGAGATGGATTTCTTAGACATCTCCTCGCTTAGCACTCATATTGACATGTTGTCAAGATCGAACAAACATTTAAATAGAAGAAGCGAGAGTTTGGATCTGCGAATTTGAAGCAGGTAAAAGGCACCGACAAACTGCAAAACAAAGGACAAATCCAAGGTGGGGTGACTTCGGACAACCCATAGAAGCCATAAGTAAACACCACAAAGACAAAGAAGGACACAGGAAAATGATGTGAGTTCCACAAGATCTCCTCTCATAACACAAATGAGTGTCGTGTCAAGAAGCCACTAGTGGCCGAGCTGAAAGCTTAAGAGTTTGATGCATGTTTCGACTTTGAGTTAGAACTCGAAAAGGGGAATGATAAGGGGAATTAGATTATTGATACATCTATGGTTTTATATCTAGATGACATCATCATCTTCAGAAAGAGTTGGGAAAAATAGTTACTACATATTCGACAAGTCCTTCAAACTGTGCAACAACACAAGCTATGTGTCAAGTTGGAGAAATGAAACTTTGGCATAAACCAGGTCCAATATCTAGGTTACATCATTGATGAGTGAGGCATGCATGTGGGTCCCTCTAATATCCAAGTTATTCATGATTGGCCAATCCCAACCACTCTCACAGAGCTTTGAAGTTTTTTGGGCCTTGTCAATTTCTATATAAGGTTTGTGTTGGGATTTTCTAATATGACTTGGCCATTGAGTAAAGTCACCAAGAGAAAAGTGAAAGCAAATTAATTTTGGTCTGAGTCCCAACAAAAGCCATTTGTGGAGATGAAACACCACCTTTGTTTCGCACCAATTCACACATTCCCAGACTTGCAACAACCATTTGAAATTGAGACAGATGCCTCTGACTATGTTATTAGTGTAGTTCTTACCCAATAAGGGAATCCCATGGCCTATCACAATGAGACACTCTTTGATACAATTCAGAAATACCTCGCCTATGATAAAGAGATGTATTCCATCATGCAAGCTTGCTGACAATGCAAACATTACATTCCGGGGAAGGAGGCAATCATCCATACAAATTGATGGCCTCTTTACTTTATACAAACACAAGGGAAGTTGCAAAATGACTACCATCAGGAATGGTCCACATATCTGCAAAAATTTCATCTAAGCATTAAGTATAAGAAAGGAAACATTAAGCCGGTGGTAATATGGATCCGTCAATGCCTCAAGGTTCTGCTGCAGAGGCATTCATTAAATTGCTGGAATCTCTCCCAAAGAAGAAAGCAGTTGAAGCTACAAAATTCGTTAAGCGATTAGATGATATCCCTGAGATCGAGCTCCCTCCTGAGGGGTCGATTCAGGTTGCACTCTCATTGTCAGAGAGAGCTTTGGTCGGGCAGTTCACTAGACTCTGGCCCTCCCCCAAAACCACGGAGAGCTGGGTAGCAAGGAATTGGGCACCGCTGATCAGCCACAGAGTCACCTCATACTTCCTAGGGAAGGGATTCTTCCTCTTCGAATTTGCTGAAAAGGAGGATAAGGAGCTGATATTCCGCAATGGACCCTATTTCATGGGCCTTCAAGGGTTGTATCTCAATAAGTGGACGCCTGACTTTGATCCAACAGTCGACGTCCCCACAGCCGTCCCAATGTGGGTCAGACTCCCCAACCTGCCCATGCACTGTTGGAACTAGGAATCTCTCAAGCACATTGGGAATACATTGGGAAAGTTCATAGACAGAGCCAACAACAAAGATCAACTTGATTGCGCTCGTATCTGTGTCGAAGTGGATCTTGAGGTTGGTCTACCTGAGGCAATAAAAATAAAGGTTGGAAACTCGGTGCACCTCCAAAAGTTGGATTATGAGCAGCTACCATTTAAGTGTAGAAAGTGCCATGTCTATGGTCACTTTTCCCGTAACTGCCCAAAGATTAGTGAAGGGGAAAAAAACAAGGAGGAAGGATGGACACAGGTCAAAAGGAGGAAAAATGCTCATAAAAACCCTAGATCAGGAAGCAAGAACGACAAGGTTCCCCAGCAAGGCCCTGTGACTCAAGGTTCCCCCATGGAAGATCAAGGTAACAAATTCACGCCGATAAGCTCAGCACCAGAAGATCCTAAAGGAGTAGAGAGCCAGAAGGAAGCATCGCCCCACTTGGAGGCCCCTTCGGGATCAAAGCAAGTTGATCCTAGCCCAGACAAGCAAAACAACATACCCACAGAAGATGCCGAGGAAGAGCAAGGATCGGAGGATTCAGAAGAGGAAGGTGAAATAGGGGATCCACACTCCTCGCCTAGAAGATCATTGAGAGGCCGCAAATCAGCTCGCGAGAAAAGAGAACAGGAGACTTATAAAGATAAACTACAAGGAAGCCAACCAACCCTTGAGAAACTCTTGGCAAAAACTCCGAAGATGACTAGAAATCAGCACCAGAGCTCTAAAGGAGCTCCCCACTCAAAAACCAAGTGATGAAGATCGTCTCCTGGAACTGTAGGGGTATGGGGAGCAGAACAAAAGAAGAAGCCGTCAGAAGCCTGATAAGAACTGAATCTCCTGATATACTCCTCATCCAGGAGACTAAAATGGAGGATAAGTCCTTCCTCCACTCAGTCAAAAAACTGTGGAAAAGAAGTGAAGGGCAAGCTGTTTCAGCCCGCGGTGCGTCAGGAGGACTGGGTACCCTTTGGAACGCAAATAAAGTTTCAAAAATCAAAGAAGTCGCCAACACCCACTGGCTGTTCACCAAACTACAGCACATGGATTTAAATGAGACCTTCTGCCTCTTCAATGTGTATGTTCCAACCAGTGCAGGTGAGAAAAAGAGCTGCTGGGAATCCATCAGAAATATGGCAGACTCGGAAGACTTAAAGAATGTCATCATCGCAGGGGATCTCAATCTAACCCTCTCTCTAGCTGAAAAGTGTGGAGGAAGTATTGTAAGAGATCCGGCGCGAGAATGGGTTGAGGACCTGCTTCAGGATTGGGACCTGATTGACATAAAACCCTCGTTGGGCAAATACTCCTGGTCCAACAAAAGACTCGGCCCGAGGCACATTGCTGCAAGGTTAGATCGTTTTTTTGTTCAAAGTTCTTTTCTTCTCCTTGGATTAGACTCTAGAATGCATATTCTCCCATGCAGTGTTTCAGATCACAGACCCATCAAGCTCGATCTGCTGGCACACATGAATCAAGGCCCCATTCCTTTCAAATTCAGCCCCCTCTGGGTTAAAGAACAGACCTTCATGCAGCTGGTAAAAGATACTTGGAAGCAATCAATCAATGGTTCTACCTTCTATGTATGGGAGGAAAAGCTCAGGAGAGTGAAAGCTGCCTTGAAATCCTGGGCCAAATCCCTTCCTAACCCAGCAATGGAAAGGAAACAAATCCAAGAATGCCTTGAGATCCATCATATGAAGTTGGAAAATGAAGAAATTACAAAAGAAATTTTAGATAAGGAAGCTGAGCTACAAGGAAAATTTCTCAAGGCAAGTTTGGCTGAGGAAGAGTACTGGAGGGTCAAATCCCGTAGGCTTTGGCTTAAGGCTGGAAACAGAAACTCCTCCTTCTTCCACAAGCAAGTTCAAGCCTGGAAAAGTTTCAACTCCATCTCAGAAATCAAGGAAGAGAATACAAGCCATAAAGACATCCAAAGTATAAAAAAGGCAGCATATCATCATTTCAAAAAGTTGTATAATGAAGAAGAGGGACAGGGGCTTGCACTAAATACTGTGAACGAGGTTCCCTCGTTGATCACTTCCAATAAGAAGCAGTATCTAGAAGCAGAAGTCACCAATAACGAAATTAAAACAGCTCTCTTCGCAATGGAGCCAGATAAGGCACCGGGGCCGGATGGCTTCACAGCTAGATTCTTGCAGAGCTGTTGGCAGATAGTGGAAAAAGACTTGTGCAGAATGGTGAGGAAGTCTCAAACATGCCAGAAAATTGGGGGAAGCACCAACTCAGCTTTCTTGGCCCTTATTCCTAAGGAAAAAGGAGCTAGCTCCTTCTCCAGATTTCGCCCTATTTCCCTCTGCAATATAGGCTACAAGTTGATAACAAAAGTTATTGCAAACATATTAAAAACAATTCTTCCTGATATCATCCCCGAGAATCAGGGAGGCTTCATCCAGGGAAGGCAGATTGTTGATAATTTTATTCTGGTCCAAGAGGCGATTCATTCAAGTCTGACTCGGAAAGAGAAAGGTATGGTCATTAAACTAGACCTGGAAAGTGCCTTTGACAGGGTAAGACACAGATTCATGTTTGAGGTCCTCCACAAATTTGGCTTCGGACTCAAATTCATCAATTGGATCAAAGCTTGTATCAGCGATCCCTGGATTGCCCCTTTGGTAAATGGGAGGGCAACTGACTTTTTTAAAGCCACTAGAGGGCTGAGACAAGGATGTCCTCTTTCCCCCTTGCTCTTTGTCCTTCAAGCTTCTGTCCTAAGCTTCCTTTTAATAAAAAAGCAGAATGACCAAGAGATAACTGGTCTGAGCATTGCAAGAGGTGTAAAAAATATAAACCACGCCCTTTTTGCGGATGACTCTCTCCTGCTGGGCACTGCCTCTTTGTCCACGGCTAATCATTTCAAAGAAGTGTTGGATGCTTACTGTGAAGACTCAGGAAGCAAAATTAACAAAGGCAAATGTCACATTTACTGCTGGAACTCTCCCCCCAGATTCCTCCAAGCTATTTCCAACTGCTTTGGATTTGCAGCCTCCTCTGCCTGGAATTCCTTCAAATATTTGGGGCTCCCTATTTTCCAAAAAAGGGCCCTCAGCAAAGATTGGATGTCGTTATTGGAAAAATTCAAGCTCAAAATCCACTCATGGGGATTCAACTAGCTCAATCTGGCTGGAAAGACAGTGCTGGTCAAAGCTGTCTTGAACAGCCTTCCTACCTACCAAGCTGCAGTCATGATGGCACCTACAGGTATTATGAGAAAAATGGAGGAATACATCAGGATTTTCTTCTGGAAAGGTGGGAAAGATAACGAGAAAAAAATTCCCCTTATTAACTGGGACACAGTCACACTGCCCAGAATGGAAGGAGGTGTCAACTTCAAGAACCTCAGCAAGCAAAACATTGCCTTGGGTGCAAAACTCCTGTGGAGGATTATATCTCCAAAGCCGGGTTGGGCTCAGGTTGCGATGTGGAGGAAATATTTCAGGGGACAAAGAACCTGCTGCCTGAACAAACCCAAACCAAAAACTGGAACGCTGGTCCACAAACTGTGCATCAAAGCGGCCCCCTTGATCAACCTCCATGCGCACTGGATTCCTGGAAATGGTAAGCGTATCAGCATTTGGGATGACCGAATCATGGACAGTGAGCCCCTCTCTGAAGACCGCTCACTGTTGTTGCTGAGAGAATGGATGGACAGAGCGGGCCTAAAAACGCTTTGGGATATCTCTCAATGGGAAAACGGCAACTGGAAGAACTGGATCGACATAGAGGTACCCCACAACCTCTCCAGCGATTTCGCCTCCCTCCGATCTCTCTTAGCAGGCAAAGCTCCTTTAAAATCCAGGAAACCCGACACCAGGGGATGGGGGCCCTCATCTGGTCGATACACTGTGGCGCTTGGTTATAAAGTTCTCTCCCTTCGACCTCACGTTCCCCCTGATCCGAAGCCATGGCAAGGGATCTGGTCGCGGATCTCAATTCCTAAAATTGATGTCTTCAGCTGGCTTTTATGCCATCAAAAGATATTGACGGACGACAGGTTACGCAGAAGAGGTTACAGCGGGCCTTCCCGCTGTTCGTTATGTGGAACTGACGAGGAAAATGCCCCCCACCTTATGCTCCGCTGCAATTTCTCTGCTGATCTCTGGACCGAGGCCTTAAAACCATGGAACGCTGGCCTCGCCTTGCCAAATCGATGCGCTGACCTGTTTGCTAATTGGCAATCAAGGTTTCCTGGAGGTTCCCTCCAGAACACCCACATAAAAGACGCCTGGCTCATCCTCCCTAAACTCATTTGCTGGCATATATGGCTGGAAAGAAACCAGCGTATCTTCAGAGACAAAAAAAGCGACTTTAAAATCATTTGGGAAAAAATCAAATGCCACTTAAGAGACTGTTTGGGCGATCAGCTGGACAGAGCAGACTTAAGTGACCAAGAAGCTCCATGGGGTGATCATCTTCAACTCAATTTCACCGATACTATCAAATCCCCTCCTCTCCACAAAAATTGGCAAATCCGAATGGATGCTGCAGATTTTACTGAGTTTTGCAGCAAGAAGGCAAGATACATTCTCTTTTTTGACGGGGCAGCGAAAGGCAACCCTGGTAGATCCGGTGCGGGTGGAGTAATAAAAAATGCTGAAAACAAAACTGATCTAAGGTTTTCCTGGGGCGCGAGCTTCAACACAAGCATTCAAGCGGAAGCTCTGGCTCTCTTTCAGGGCCTTAAACAGCTCATATCCTTGGGTATCAAAGATGCAAATGTTTTTGGGGACTCCCAATCCATCATCAAGATCATTGTCGACAGCTCCCCTCCTACTGATCTAAGGCTCTCAAGATTGATGAACAGAATCAGAACTCTTATAAATTCCTTTCAGAACCTGGAATTCTTCCATGTAAAGAGAGATAACAATAAAGAAGCCGATGCTGAAGCCAACAAAGCGGCTCCCCTCTCTCCAGGAGTCCTGCTAAGAAATGACGATGAAGGTTGGGATCCCATACCTTGACTATTAGTTTAATATGTTTTACTGTTTCTTATTGGAGCAGTTTGTCTGTTTATGGAAAACAGGAAAGATAGAGAAGACCAATCGTATGATAGCCCAAAGAATTTGCAGACTCACTAGGGGGGAAAACATCTGGTTCCTATCTGAAGAAAAATCTGAACTCTGTCTATTTTTTTGTAATCTGCAATGAGGCACTTTCCGCCAGAAATTAATACATCATCTAACCGTTTCTGTCAAAAAAAAAGAAAGGAAACATTAATAATGTTGCATATTTCCTTAATCGGCCACCAATTGTGGTATAAACCATTGTCCTCGACTCTTATGGGCACGAGAATTTTGGATGGCCGCAACTTTACAAAAATGATCCATAATTTTCCACCACATACCAGATGTTCATGGAGGGAAAGCAAGCTCCATACTTCCACCTCCAGGATGTGTCGTTATGCCACCTGGGACACCTATGTTTTCCTTCAAGCGAGCATGCCAAGATGATTTGGGAGGCGCATTACAGTCAACTCACATGACACTTTGGAGTAAAAAGCATAGTGGAAGTTTTGCAAAAGTATTTTTATTGGCCAAATATCTGATAGGATGTTGGAAAATACATCATATCCTGCACTGCCTGTTCCATCGCCAAACCAACTATTAGGAAGAAAGCCCTATATATTCCTCTGCATACTCCTAGTCCGCCTTGGGAATCCATCTCCATGGATTATATATCTAGAATTCCTTCTACCAAGAATGGTAATGACTGTGTATTTGTGGTCATTGAAATATTTCCTAAGATGGCCATATTAGCTGCCTGCAAGAAGAGTATCACAGCAGAATCCATTGCCAAAGTCTTTTATCAACAAGTATGGGTACATTTCAGGGTCCCACAAACCATTATATCAAATTAGGATAGCAGGTTTACAAAAATGATCCATAATTTTCCACCACATACCAGATGTTCATCGAGGGAAAGTAAGCTCCATACTTCCACCTCTAGGATGTGTTGTTATGCCACCTGGGACACCTATGTGTTCCTTCAAGCGAGCGTGCCAAGATAATTTGGGAGGCGCATTACAGTCAACTTGCAGGACACTTTGGAGTAAAAAACATAGTGGAAGTTCTGCAAAAGTATTTTTATTGGCCAAATATCTGCTAGGATGTCAGAAAATACATCAGATCCTTCACTTCCTGTGCCATCGCCAAACCAACTATTAGGAAGAAAGCCCTGTATATTCCTCTGCATACTCCTAAGTTGGAATCCATCTCCATGGACTATATGTCTGGCATTCCTTCTACCAAGAATGGTAATGACTGTGTATTTGTGGTCATTGAAATATTTCCTAAGATGGCCATATTAGTTGCCTGCAAGAAGAGTATCACAGCAGAAGCCATTTTCAAACTCTTTTTTCAATAAGTATGGGTACATTTCAGGGTCCCACAAACCATTATATCAAATTAGGATAGCAGGTTCCTCAACACATTTTTGTCGAGCCTCTCGTCATTGTTGGACAACACACTCACCAATTCGACTGCATTCCATCCCCAGAATGATGGCCATATAGAGGTCGTCAACAAGATGATTGTGCACATTCTATGCATGTACAACTCTAAGCATCTACAAACATTGGATGAGATTCTTCCCTATGTGCAACAAAGTTATAACAGAACTCTTTATAACTCAACTAGCCACAACCCCTTTAAGGTGGGCCTAATATTTCAACCATTATGTCCACTTAATGTTGCACTGCCTTTTGCAATTACACAGGAAGAATTTTCCCATGTTCAATCCAAAGTCAATAAAGCCACCAAGTTCGGTGAGAGCATTCAGTACATCCGTGAGTAGGTTCACGACATCTTGGATAAAGCCAATGCCAAGTACAAACAACGATATGATCAACATCAAGTGCCATGTAAGTTTCAGGTGAGTGACAAAGTTTGGTTACATTTGCAGAAAGAACGCCTTATCAGAGCCCATCGGAAGTTTCAACCACTCTGATACGAGCCTTACATAATAACCAAGGTTGTGGGAGACAACACTTTCGAGCTTAGTATCCCCCCATTCCTTGTCTTGCACCCCAGATTCAATGTGGACTGCCTTCAACCCTATTTTCCACCATTGTTGGACACATTAGACATTATTGAGTAACTGACACCAATAAAGGTTAACCCAAATTGCATTGAATATACCACAATTGATTGGATCATGGACACAAAGATCAATAACACTCGCAAAGAGAGGATCCAACTGTATCGAGTTGTCAAAGCTAGCCAACTCCTGCACCAAGGCAAGTGGCTCACCAAGGACCAAGCTCAGCAGAAGTTTCCCCATCCCCTGGAGGCACTCAACGCAATGGGGACCATTGCTTCCTTAGGAGTGAGGACTAATCTAGGTTGACATTGTGACTACCTGCTTATTCCACTTGGACCCCTAATTTTGTTTCATTCAGTTTCCTTAATTCTAGCACAACTTTTTATTTTTGCAGTTTTTCGGGTCCTAAACTTCCATCACAGTGTTGAGATCTCAAAAGATGTTTTCTGGGAAAACAGAGAGACCAAAAAAGTGCTAAAATCTGTTTTACAGATTCCATTTTTTCCACCTTGTGGAGATCTTAAAAACGAGGTATTATGTTAGCCAAACGGAGATCGTATGTCAAAGTTACAACCCTGGGAAGTTGGTGGTCCAACTTACCCCGATGGGGACCAAAACCGTGGGCACTTCATCTCCTTAGGTTAAGGTTTTACACTTCTTCTTTATGATAAAAAGGCCTATGAGCTTCATTGTAACACAACACAGAAGGGATGTAGTCGTCACATCTCTTCTCAGAGATAAGCTACCATTGTACAAGCTTGTTTGTTTCCATTTTGCATGTAAACAATTTTACATATTTGTTATTAATTAATTAAAGTTCAGTTTTCATTGTAGATCTATGTTTATGTTTAAATTTGTATTTCATTTCATTCTTGCATAAATTCATATCAGTGGTATCAGAGCAGTCTGTTCTTTCTCTATTTTTTTTTGCATGTCCCCAACGAGGTCAGGGTATAAGGATTTAGGACTTGAACTGGTTGAACCATTGTAAGATTTCCCTCGCTGAGCCTAATGCCTCCCATAGCAAAAGAAAAGAAATATGAAGGAGCAGGAGATCCTTTAAAAATATTGCTCGATGGATAAATTTTCCTAAATCCTTTATCGAGTATTAGTGGGTGAAGCATCTTCATCCAACATTAACTTCATAGGTGCTGCCCCCTTTAAGGTACAAGTTAACTTTGAAATTCCTATATTTGGAGGTCACATAGACGCAGATGTCATAGATATATGGTTAAATCTATTGGAAGGATTTTTTTGGTCCATAATTTTTCCAATAAGGAAAATATTACTTTTGCACTTCTCAAAGTCGCGCCCCACGTCAATGACTAGTGGGAAACCTAATATGAGCAGAGGGACAAGAAGGAACCCTCACTATTTTTAGCCGCACCCACTTAGAATTATTTCCGAGACATCGTCACGGAACAATGTTACCCTATCAGGAGCTATGAAGATAAGTACATAACATGGACCACATTGCGACAGGGAAGGGACGAAGACGTGTAAAAGTTCACAAATATATTCCATACCCTTCACACGAAGTTGGGTATCAAGGATTCTATGCAGAATTTGGTACTCAAGTACCACAATTTTCTACACAAATACATCTAGGACAAGATGGATTTCCTGGACATCTCCTCACTTAGTGCCACATACCGATATGTTCTCAAGATCGAACAGAAATTTAATAGAATAAGCGAGACTTTGGATCTACAAATCTGAATTAGGTAAAAGGCACCCCCAAACCACAGAACAAAGGACAAAGCCAAGGTGGGTTGACCCACGACAATCCACTAAAGCGACAAGTAAATAATAGCACCATGAAATCAAAGAAGGACACCGGAAATTGGTGTGAGTTCCATAAGAGACCCACTCATAACACAAATGAGTGTCATGCCAAGTAGTCACTGTTGACCAAGATGAAAGTTTTAGATTCTGATGCCTGTTCCAACTCTTAGTCAAAACCTAACAAGAGGAATGATAAGGGGAAGCAAATTATCAATGCAGAGCCCAGCGCCATCATTGCCACCACCAAGGTCCACAATATTGAGCCCGAAGATCCAGAGGAGGGGGAGCGTCTCTTCCACTCACATATGTGGGTGAAGGGTTCTCTGTTGCAGTTCATTATCGACAATGGTAAACAAAAGAACCTCATCTTGGCAGAAGTTATGAAGGGGTTGGGTCGGCCGGTGACACCACACTCATGGTCATACACTATCAGATCGCTCTGCTAAGTGCGAGATATTTGTGTCAACTAGTAGTGTCGCCTTCCCTACAACATCAAGCCCTTCATGGATGAAGTATTATGTGATGTTCCCCCTTTGAAGTTTGTGAAGTATTTTTAGGCCAACCATACCTGTGGACAGGGAAAATTTTAAGAACCCCCCCTAAATTTACATGTATAATAAATGGGCGAATCTCCATAGTATATAGGAAAAATGAAAGGCGATTTTATCAACAATATGATATGTATATATAATTTTTTGGCGAATCTCTCACCAAGCATGGCGAATATTTTACTCAACTATAAAATCTTGTGTTTATTGAATACACAAATGAAATCATTGCATTTCTTTAAAATATCTTTTGAAATCAAAATTACCGAAATTACATATCGATAACCTAGTGGGTGTAGGATAAAATTCACCCGTGCCATTCACAGAAAGCATGAGAAAAAACCTAATACTATATATAAAACCAAGAAAAATTCAAATTCATCACTTATAGGGACCTCATAACCACCCTGCCAATACAAAAGTATGTTACTGTTTGCAATTAGAAAAATTACCCAAATTACAATCTGTTTACTCTAGCATATGTTGGAAAGTTATAGAAGGATGACTAGTGCAATCAATCCATTTCTTTTAGCCCTGGATTTGTTTCAGTTTAAAACAGAAGTATACAAATATAATGGTACAATGTCTATGCTTTAACCATTCACCTTAAGATGTTTTTACAATATAATTTCCTAAGTCTATTTAATATCTTCATTATCATAAAAACCAACCTATATCCATGTTAACTCCACATCTACCACTCTTAGGGGGATGAAATCTATTTATCCCTCTGAGCACTTGGTAGACCCAGAATTAAGATGGATCTAAGATGATAGAATTTCTCCTTTAAATAGTCTATGCTCACATGAATACCATGGTATTACCATGGGTCAATACCATGGATTATCATAAACCTAGAGCTTAAAAATTACTATTAGTAATTTATAAAAATTAATAGTTGATTTTTATTTTATTTTTTATTTTAACCAAGCTAAAATGTTTAACATACATTAAATTACAACATCCATTTTTACTCTTGATCGGATCAAATATTTTTTCACTCTATGCTAATTTGCATATCACGATATTTGATACCTCTCGGGGGTTAGTAGATCCAGAGTAAAGATGGATCTATGCTGGTTTAATTCCCCCATTTAAATAGGCTACATTCCAGGTGAATACCATGGGTCAATACCATGTGCCATTTTGGTGAATACCATGGGTCAATACCATGTGCCATTTTTATTTTTATTAATACTAATATTAGGGTTAATAATGTTCTTTTGCATGGTATTAATAACAATCTAGTCCATGGTATTTGTCCCATAGTATTTTACCCTTAGGTTTCACCTAAATATAACGCATTTTTTGAGTGTTCGTAAATATAAGGTGACTTATGGAGTAAATATAAAAAAAATAAATAAAAATGTTTTATTTGTTTACCATACCTCGTTTATTTGTATTTTTATTAATTTACCATACCTCTTTTACAAATATGGTATTTGGCCCATAGGATTCACTTAAATAAAACCTCTTTCTTGAGTTGAGCCTTCATAAATAGAACGAGGGTTATGGACTAAATATAAAAAGAGGCTTTATTTATTTACCATGCGTCTAGTTTATTTATATTTTTATTTATTTACCATACATTTTGAGTAAGTATAAAAAGGCGTTTTATTTATTTACCATGCCTCCACTTTACTTATATTTTTATTTGTTTACACCCTTGCATGTATATAAAGTGACTTATGGAGTAAATATAAAAAATGTTTTATTTATTTACCATACCTCTCATTTATTTATATTTTTATTAATTTACCATACCTCTTTTATAAATATGGTATTTGGGCCTTTGGCCCATAGGATTCACTTAAATCAAACCTATTCTTGAAAATGGGCGAATGGAAGGTTGTAACTCCTAATTTCAAGGGCTAAATTTACCTTTTTTACCCTCTCCCTTAAAATAAGGTGGGTTATTTGCGCTGATTTGTAAAAATGTACTATGATACAAAATATTCGCCCACTAAAAATTTAAAACCCCTTAATTTCCCCAAAGGGCGAACATTCGCCCCTAAAATTTTCTATGCCTGTGGAAGCATCATGTTGTGAATGAGTCCAGGCCTCGCACTGTTATTATTATTACTTTGGGCAGTAACTTGTACAGGATACTAGAGGTAGTTTCGCATATCACCATTTCTTTTATCTCTGTTAAGTAATGCAGTAAAATCATCTCCCATACTAGGAAGTTTCTTTTCTTTTTTATTCGCTCTCAAAGTATGGAGGAGATCATGGCCACATCCATTTCCTCTGGGAATGTCTCCTCCATGCAACAGAAGCATGTGGATAAGGTCGTGGAATAATATGAGGACATCTTCTCCTCACCCAAAGGGTAGCTTTGCACTACCAAGTCAAGCATTCGATTAATTTGACTCCTTGGGCACCTTTACCTAATGGGTCGATATATCGCCATCTCTTATGGAAAACAAAGAAATTAAGCAAAATATTAAGGAGATGCTACAAAAAGGGCACATCCGACCAAGTTCCTCACCATGTGGGAGCCGAATTGTATTCGCACAAAAGAACGATGGGACATGGAGACTTTGCATTGATTATCGGGAACTAAATAAAATCATTGTCAAGAATGGGTATCCAATCCCACAGATTGATGAACTTCTTGACCAGCTCAAGGGGGCCAAGTACTTCAGCAATATTTATTTGAAGTTTGTCTATCACCAGGTTCCAATAGAACCCACAGATGTATGGAAGATCGCTTTCAAATCCAAGGATGGCCTTTTTGCATGGTTGATTATGCCATTTGGGTTGACAAATGCCCCTAAAACATTTATGAAGATGATGGATGACATATTGAGACCCTTCACAAACTCATTCATGGTTTTATATCTAGACGACATCCTCATCTTCATCAAGAGTTGGGAAGAACACTTGCAACATATTTAGTAGGTCCTTCAAACCCTGCAGCAACATAAACTATGTGCCAACTTAGAGAAATGCACCTTTGGCATGAACCAGGTCCAATATTTGGGTTACATCATTGATGAGCAAGGCATGCATGTGGATCTAGCTAAGATCCAAGTTATTTGGGATTGGCAAATCACGACCACTCTAACAGAGCTTTGCAGCTTTCTAGGCCTTGCCAATTTCAGTTGGCTTTTGAGTCAAGTCAACAAGGGTGGAGCAAAAGCAAAGTTTTTCTGGTTCGAGTCCCAACATAAGGCATTTGTGGAGCTGAAGAATTGTCTTTGCTCCGCACTAGTGCTCACATTGCCAAACCTGCAACAACCATTTGAAATTTATACAAATGCCTTTGACTATGCTATTGGTGTAGTCCTTACCAAACAATTCAGAAATACCCCACCTATGATAAAGAGATGTATTCAATGATGTAGACTTTTCGAAACTGGAAACATTACATTCTGGGGAAGGAGACGATCATCCACATAGATCACCGACCTCTTCAGTTTATACAAACACAAAGGAAGTTGCAGAACGACTGCCATAAAAAATGAAACAATTTCATATGAACATTAAGTACAAGAAGGGAAGCACCAATAATGTTTCATATTGCCTTAGTCAGCCACCAGTTGTGGCATTGACCACTGTCCTCAACTCTTGACGACACTAGATTTTTGAATGGTTGCAACTTTACAAAAATGATCTAGAATTTGCCACCACATAACAAATGCTCATGGAGGGAAAGAAAGTTCCAAAAGTCCACCTCCAGGACACAATGTTATGCCACCTAGGACACCTCTGTGTTCCATCAAGCGAGCATGCCAAGATGATTTGGGAGGGGCACTATAATCGGGTCGCAAGACACTTTGGAGTAGAAAAGAAAATGGCAGTTTTGCAAAAGTAATTTTATTGGCCAAATCTCCGACATGATGTTGGAAAATATAGCAGATCCTGCAATGCCCATTCCCTCACCAAACCAACTACTAAGAAGCAAGGCTTGTATACTGCTCTACCTATTCCTAGCTAGCCTTGGGAATCCATCTCCATGGACTATATTGTTGAAAATAGCAACAAGAAATGATAAATATAGAAATGCTAAAAATGGCATTGCTATAAATAACATTTCGGGGTACATTCCAATTTTAATTAGTCCCTAAATTAAAATTGTGAATTAAAATTCGAATTTGAGCTCAGCAGTTGTTTGTAAAATAACGAATTAATTCACCTTGAGTTAATTAGTTAGAGAAAATCAAACATGAATTCTATGTGAAGACATGAAATAATTATCCCTTTGATTGAGGAAGTTATCCCTTAATTAAGGATATCAGGATGAGTTGTACTTTGAGTTGTAATTAGTTAACTTAGTTAATTGAGTTAAGTCCAGTTAGATTAGTTCCAACAATTTATGGAACTAATTGTGAGTTCAGTTAGTCAATGCATGCATGCAACTAGTGTACTTCAGATAACTGAATATTCTCTCATAAATAACTCATGCATGTCAGTTCAGACAGAGACCCACTTGAGATCAAAGGAAGGGACAATGTACTATCAGTTGGAGGAATTTTCCTATATAGGAAACTCATCCATGCAGAAGGAATTATCTCCTTCAAGATTGCGCAGTTATTTCAGAGGTTAGTGAGCAATGTGTGAGGTAATTACACACAGGTGGCAACTTGAGGACCTAGGAGAAACTACGCAAGGAAATACGAGGCTTGGAGGACTGAAGGAAGGCATATGTGTTGTTTATTCTGTCTATGAGCAGCAGTGAGGCACTGAACTGAGAGTTGGATAGCTTGTGAGCTAAAGCTTTATGTAATCCTGAGATATTTCCACTTGTATGATAATACAGATAGCGGGGTTTTTAGTTGAGGCTTTCCCCAGAGTATTCTTCTGTTTTCATGTGTGATTGTTTCTTCTTCATTTGTTATATGTGTTATATTTGATCTTGCTCAAAATCGATTAAGCTTCTGCAAGTTTGTTTGTAGAAGTAGATCAAGTATTTTGCTTTAGTATATTGCATTATTAGGTGATCTACAGTCAAAATTTCTACATGGTATCAGAGCAAAGGTGATCAAAGAGGAGAACAATATACAAAGAAGGGAGAAGTTCGAAGTTTGAAGTTCTTGATTATAGAAATCAAATTCTTATCACATCTCAAATTTCACCAATGGCGTTCAATGGTTTGAGACTCGAGTATGCCTTGGATGGCAACTCAAATTATATAACCTAGAAGGATCGCATGGAAGTGGTATTAGAGGACAACGGTTTGAAGGACTTCATTGATCAACAAGCCCCCAAGCCAGCAGCTGCTAATGCCCAAGAATTGGTGGAATGGAAGAAATGTGTGGTTAGAGTGAGGAGGATTCTTCTGGAGGGAGTTCGAGACCACATTGTCTCAAGTCTCCATCGGAAGGAGACACTGTTTTCAATGTGGAAAACATTGAAGGATCTATATCAGAACAACAGCGATCAGAGGAAGTTGGTGCTGAAAGACAAGCTTCGGAAAATCAAGTGTGAAAAGGGCGACACAATCTCTACATATCTGAACAAGCTCACCACCTGAGCTTGGAAGTGTAGGAATCATGACAGTCGATGATGACACGGTGAGTCTTGCTCTCCTCGATCTTCCTAAGAGCTAGCATAGCTACCAAGACTCAGTAAATGGAAGAGAGAAATTGCCAGATTGGGAACGACTGTGGTCAGATATGAAGCAGGAGGAGATCAGAAGAATCACCAGAGATGGTTCTTTATCAAAGTGTGATGATGAAGAAAATCTAGCCTTAGCGAGTAAGGCGAGGAAAGGGAAAGGGAAGGCTTCCCATTCCAAATCGAGTTGTTCCCATGGTGGGAAGAAGATTGACAAATCTAAAGTGTGATGCTTTAATTGTCATGAGGTGGGCCAATATGCTACAAATTGTCCATAGAATAAATCCAAGAAGGGATCCTCAAAAGGATCAGATGGTGAGGCACTAGCCTCACAGTTCAAATTGGATTTCACCTCATCGCATGCATGGTTTCATTGATGGTGGGTTGTGTTTGGTACCTAGACAGTGGAGCCTCATTCCACATGACCAACGACAAGAGTTTATTCAATACCTTGGAGGAGAAGGACCTCCAGATGTGCATAGAGATGGGCAATGATGGAAAGTACCGTGTTTTAGGTGAAGGCATGGTTGTGTTTCAGAAGGAGCATTGAGCTCCTCTCACCCTGACTGATGTAAAGTATGTGCCTGGACTGAAGAAGAACCTGGTATCCGTCGCAATGTTGGAAGACAAAGGCCATGATGTAGTCTTTAATAAAGGAAATGCATTCCTGATACACATCGGTACGGGACAGACCAAGAGGATTGGGATTCGAGTGAATAATTTCTACAAACTGGAGGTAGATGACTGTGTTGCATTGAGTTCCAAAGCAGAGTTGGTGCAAAGCCAAGATATTGGCGATCTTGCACCATGGGGCCTTGAAGATCATGTAGCAGATTTCTACCAGACTTCCCAAGGGTAAACTTGAGCAAGTGGATACACGCAAAGGTTGTACCTTGGGTAAGTATGCAAAATCTTCCTTTTAGGATCGAGACAATTAAGCTAGAGCAATCCTAAAGCGAGTTTATACAGATTTTTGTGGACCATTATCGACAACCTCCACCGCTAAACAAAGGTACTATGTTATTTTCATTGATGATTTTTCTCATAGATGCTGGATCTATTTCATGCAGAAGAAGGATCAAACCTTCTCAAGGTTTTGTGAGTTCAAAGCCTTGGTTGAGAAAGAATCAGGAAAGAAGGTAAGGACCTTGCGAAGCGACAATGGTGGAGAATATGTCTCTCAACAGTTTAAGGACTTCTGTGCAGCAAAAGGAATTAAATGGGAGTTGACGGCACCCCATAACCCACAGTATAATGGGGTGGCCGAAAGGAAGAACAGAACGATTGTGGGAGCAGCTTGGTCAATGTTGTATTACCAAGGCCTACCACTTCATTTGTGGGCTGAGGCATGCAATACAACAATATACTTGCATAATAAAAGCCCACATTGCATACTGGGGATGAAGACACCAGAGGAGGCATTCTCCGGGAAGAGACCAGATGTGAGTCACTTTAGGATCTTTGGCTCGTCATTATTTTTCCATGTGACCAAAGATGCCCGGAAGAAGCTAGAGCCAACAGCTGAGTTGGGGATACTTGTGAGGTACATTGATACACCCCACAACTATTGGGTGTTCTTGCCTACCAGTCAGAGGACAGTGGTACGCAAAGATCTAAAGTTCGACAAGCAGAAGGCCATGCGAGTTTCCCTTGAGAGGGAGCTCAAGTTGCATGCAGAGGAGGAACTTTTGGTTCCTAAGGAGGAGGAGCCTCAGACTGATGTAGAGCAACCACATGCAGAGGATCCAGGAGTGGAGACATCCACTCATGTAGAGTCTTCCAGAGATGGGCGGAAACGCTCAAGGGAAGTTGATAGATTGTTGATGGATGCGAGAGAGAATGTGGGACAGCCATCTTCTCAGCGCAGACAGAGGAGGTCACCTGAGCGGTACACTGGTTACATGACCCTTATTGGGGAATGTATAGAGACTAAACCATCTTCCTTCGAGGAAGTAGTGCAGCAGCTAGTTTGGGTTGATGATATGGTGGAGGAGTATGACTCCATAGTTTGGAACAATGTTTGGGATGTTGTTCCAAGACCGGAGAACAAGTTAGTGGTGAGTTCCCGATGGATTTACAAGGTAAAGCAAGCAGCTGATGGCAGTGTGGAGAAACATAAGGCAAGGTTTGTTGGCTGTGGTTTCTCACAGGTCGAGGGGATCGACTATGATGATACCTTTTCTCCTGTAGCAATGTACTCATCTATCAAATAAGTGTTGGCACTATCAACACAAATGGGTTGGAAGATCCATCAGATGGACGTGAAGACTGTGTTCCTCAATGGCAAGATTGAGGAAGAGGTGTACATATAACAGCCAGAAGGTTTTGAGACCTTCAATTGTGAGTCGCATGTGCGCCGACTCAAGAGAGCTTTATACGGGCTGAAGCAAGCACCTCGTGCTTGGTACACCAGGATCGACAACTATTTCTCCAGGTTGGGCTTCACAGGGAGTGAAGCAGATGCGAACCTATACCACATCATGGTAGAAGGTAAGCCATTGATCATTGTTCTTTATGTTGATGATCTAATATTAACAGGTGATGATCATTTGATCAAGTATTGCAAGGAGGACCTTGCAAGAGAGTTCGAGATGAAAAACATGGGTCTCATGCTCTACTTTCTAGGCATGGAAGTGTGGCAGAAGGATGGGGAAGTGTTTGTGTCTCAAGGCAAGTTTGCCAATGAGATACTCAGGAGATTCCACATGGAGAAGTGAAAGCCCATGCAAACTCCCCTAGCAAGTAACTGGAGGAAGGAGGATGCTACTTCAGGTGAGGTAATAGCTGCTACTGTGTATCGGCAGCTTGTAGGTTCATTAATGTATTTATTGAACACACGACGAGATTTGTGCTTTGCGGTGAACCAGTTGAGTCAAGCTATGGTTCAGCCTACCAATCTGTTTTGGAAGGAAATGAAGCATGTGCTGAGATACCTCAAAGGCACATCTCAGTATGGATTATGGTACAGACAAACAAAGGGAGTGAAGCTTCAAGGTTTCACAGATGCAGATTGGGCAGGGAGTCCATTAGATCGGAAGAGAACTTAAGGAGGAATTTTCAACCTTGGTTCAGCTGCAGTTTCTTGGTACAACAGGAAACAGAGGTCAGTTGCACTTAGCTTAGCAAAGGTTGAATACATGGCTACCAGTGAGGCAGCGTGTGAGGCCATTTAGATAAGGAAAATTCTAGTTGGATTGTTTGATCAGAGGATGGATCCAACTGTGATCTATTGCGATAATCAGAGTTGTATCAAACTCTCTGAGAATCCAGTATTTCATGACAAGTCCAAGCACATTGATATCCGGTATCATCATCTTCGAGACTATGTGGTGAAGAGGATCATGTTGTTGCAGTATGTTTTAACCGAGGAGCAGTATGCAGACATTTTGACTAAGGCATTGTCAAAATGCAAATTCGAGTTCCACAGAGACAAGATCGGGGTGACAGATAATCCCTTTCTTGTTGAGAGGGAGTGTTGAAAATAGCAACAAGAAATGCTAAATATAGAAATGCTAAAAATAGCATTGCTATAAATAGCATTTCGGGATACATTCCAATTTTAATTAGTCCCTAAATTAAAATTTGAATTTGAGCTCAACAGTTGTTTGTAAAATAATTAATTAATTCATCTTGAGTTAATTAGTTAGAGAAAATCAAACATGAAGTCTATGTGAAGACATGTAACAGTTATCCCTTCGATTGAGGAAGTTATCCCTTAATTAAGGAGATCAGGATGAGTTGTAATTATTTAACTCAGTTAATTGAGTTAAGTCCAGTTAGATTAGTTCCAACAGTTTGTGGAACTGATTGTGAGTTCAGTTAGTCAATGCATGCATGCATGCAACTAGTGTACTTCAGATAATTGAATATTCTCTCATAAATAACTCATGCATGTCAGTTCAGATAGAGACCTAGTTGAGATCAAAGGAAGGGACAATGTACTATCAGTTGGAGGAATTTTCCTATATAGGAAACTCATCCATGCAGAAGGAATTATCTCCTTCACGTTTGCGCAATTATTTCAGAGGTTAGTGAGCAGTGTGTGAGGTAATTACACACAGGTGGCAGCTTTAGGACCTAGGAGAAACTGCGCAAGGAAATAGGAGGCTTGGAAGATTGAAGGAAGGCATATGTGTTGTCTTTTCTGTCTATGAGCAGCAATGATGGATTGTACTGAGAGTTGGATAGCTTGTGAGCTAAAGCTTTGTGTAATCCTAAGATATTTCCACTTGTATGATAATACAGATGGCAGGGTTTTTAGCTGAGGCTTTCCCCGGAGTATTCTTCTGTGTTCATGTGTGATTGTTTCTTCTTCATCTGTTATATGTGTTCTATTTGATCTTGCTCAAAATCGATTAAGCTTCCGCAAGTTTGTTTGTAGAAGTAGATCAAGTATTTTGCTTTAGTATATTGCAATATCAAGTGATCTACAGTCAAAATTTCTACATATATGTCTGGCCTTACTTCTACCAAGCATGGTAACAATTGTGTATTTGTGGTCGTTGAAATATTTTCTAAGATGGTGATATTGGATGCCTTCAAGAAGAGTATCACCACAAAATTCATTGCCAAACTCTTATATGAATGAGTATGGGTATATTTCGAGGTCCCAAAGACCATTATATCAGATCGAGATAGCAAGTTCCTCAACACATTTTGGTCGAGCCTCTGGTCATTGTTGGACACTAAGCTCACCAAGTCGACTGCATTTCACCCCCGGATTGATGGCCACACAAAGGTCATCAACATGATGATTGTGCACATACTACGCATGTAAAACTATAAGCATCTGCGAACATGGGATAAGAATCTTCCCTATCTGTAACATAGCTATAACAAAGCTCTCCATAGTTCGACTAGCCACAACCTCTTTCAAGTGGGCCTAGGATTTCAACCATTATATCCCCTTGATGTTGCACTGCCTTTTGTAATTACACAGGAATAATCTTCCCATGTTCAGTCTGAAGCTTATAAAGCCACCAGGTTCATTGAGCGCATTTAACACATCCTCAAGCATGTTCACGACATCTTGGATAAAGCAAACACCAATTACAAACAACGACACGACCAACATCGGGTGCCACATAATTTTCAGGTGGGTGACAAATCTTGGTTACATTTTCATAAAGAATGCCTTGTTGAAGCCCATCAAAAGCCTTAACCACTCTGATATGGGCCTTACACCATCACCAAGGCAGTGGGATACATTTATTTCGAGCTCAGTATCCCCCCATTCCTTCGCTTGCACCCCGTATTCAATGTGGACCACCTTCGACCATAATTTCCACCATTGCTGGACACATCAAACATTTTTTAGCAGGTGACATCAACATAACTCAACCTAAACTACATTGAACATGCCATAAATGATCGGATAATGGACACAGAGATCAAGAACACTTGCAAACAGAGGATCCAGTGATATCTAGTTGTGAAAGATGGACAAGTCCTACACCAGGGCAAGCGGCTCACCAGGGACCAAGTTCAACAGAATTTCCCCATCTCATGGAGGCACTCAACGCAATGGAGGCCATTTCTTCCTAAGGGGGGAGGACTGATCTAGGTGGATATTGGTGGCCACCCACCTATTCCCCTCAACACAATTTCTTTCTATTTCTTTAATTCTAGCACAACTTTCTATTTTTCCTAGTTTTTCAGGTCCTAAACTTCTAGAGTCGTTTTGAGGTCCTAAAAGTCATTTTCTGGGAAAACGGAAAGTCTAGAAAAGTGCCTAGATTAGTTTAACAAATTCCTTTTTGCCTCCTCTTGGAGATCTTTAACAAAGATTGCATACCAAAGTTACAACCCCGGGAAGTTGGCCAAAATTGTTGGTACTTCATCTACTAGGGTTAGAGTTTCACACTTCTTCTTTATGATAAAAAGACCTTTGAACCTCATTGTAACACAGTTTAGAGGGCATGTAGCCGTCACATCTCTTCTCATAGGTAAGCTACCATTTCCCGAGCTAGTTTGTTTCCATTTTGTATGTAAATAATTTTTAGTATGTGTTTTTAATGAATTGAGGTTCAATTTTGGTGTAGCTCTACGTTTTTATTTAAATTTAAATTTCATTTCGTTCCTACATAAATTCAGATCATTGGAGATGGGGAGTCCAACAATAGTTTGATTTCGTGCTCCACTTCCTTCTAGGGTGGTAGCCCTTTAAGATCTTGGAACACATCCCTATATGCTTTTAGAAACTCTTCCAGTTGTTTATTTTTATTAACACATCCCTATGGGGATGCCTATGCTCTCACTGACTCTTCTACATATTGGTTTTCTCTTGAAAGTAGTAAAACATAGTTTTTGCTAGAACTGATCAGTTTCTTGGCTTGGTTGGAACTTATTAATGAATTTTTTTACTTGCGTTTTGTGCATTGACGGTGAACGATTTTCCATCCTTTACGAGGTAGTATTGGTTGGCACTCTGCATGAATATTGAATCCTGCATGTACATATAGGGACTTCAAAACACCACCCCACATACATCAAAGGGAATTGCTTCTAGTTATACTTCATTAATAAAACCAACATTGATAGCAAATATGATTTTACACTATTTTATTACCTTTATTTTCGCGTCCTTATTTACCCATCCCATGGATATGGTCTTGGATTATCACGAACTTCCAATCCCAATTTGTTGACTATTTTTGTTACAATGACATTTGCCTGTTATTCTAATTCAAACAAAGCATCAATATTGGTATTCTTAACCTATATCTTTATATGGAAGAGCTTGGTCTTTTCGTTTTCTTCTCGGTGTTAAAGGATACTCATATTCGCCTCCTTCTACACTGTTGTGCATATAATATTCTCATCCATGTCCAAGTTGCTTTCAACCTAGTTGCTCAAATAAGTGGCGATAATATTCTTGTTATTATCTTTTCTTTTTTTCTTCAAGTTAAGCTCTGGTTAAATCTTCTAACACTTCTCCTCTGTATGACCATCGATGTTACATTGGTTGTAGTGGTTATTGGGATCTTTGCACTGGTGCATTATAGCCACCGTGTTTTTATATGCCCCCCCTTTTCCACTTCTTATTCCCCTCCTTAGAAGCGTCTTGATGCTCCTTCTGCTTCAATCCACTTGATTTCCCCTTCTTCAAGCCTATGTCCTCCAAGTATTGTGCCTATACACTAGCCTCGTCTACCAATCTGGGCTTGAACAACATCACTTTCTTCAGAAGATGGTTATGCCCCAGATACTTAAGGAGTATATATAGCTTCTTTGGGGAGATATCCAACATTATCGCCACCTTTTTAAATTTTGTGGTGTACTTCTATACACTCTACCCCTCCTTCTGCCCCTCCTTCTACCTCAAGTAGTGTTGTCGGATCTACTGGTCCTCTACATACTTGATAGGGTAAAATTGTGACTTTGTGAGGGTTTTAAAGTCCTCCCACTTAGTCACTAGAGGATCTCCCTCCAACCTTAAGGTATCTGTGTGGATTTCCCACCACGGCAAGGCATGGCCCTTTAATTTTAGCCATGCAATTGAAATATTCTATTATTCCTTTAGATGATGAACACTTAAATAAACGTCTAATAGTTGTAACAATTGATTTAGCTTCAAAGCATTAATCTCACCTTGATATGGTTTGATATCAACCTTCGTTTCCATTTTAAACAAGGACTGTGAATGGTTCACGACACACAACTTGGGTTGATCTTTTTTAGGTTATTTCTTTGGCTCCTTCTCTGTTTCTTCCCAATCCCCATCTTTTCCAAATAACCTGAGATTTTTGGTCAGGGCCGCCATGAGGAGATTCACGTTACGGTTTATATTTGCAACTTGTGCGTCTAGTCATGAAGACCTCCCCTCTATAGGATCAGGATGGTTATTCACAGATTGATTGGCCATGATTGGGATTTTATGACTTTTAGTTTAGTCGAACTAGATCCTTTGAAATATCTAAAATATACCCAAAGAAACCTGCTCTAGTACCGATATGATCTGTGAACTGTTGTGGATATCCCACTGGACAGTTTGTCACAACAAATATGATAAAATTATAGTTAAAAATTTTGAGCTCTGCATTATGAGGGTTTATTTCTCTTTAGATTTATGTATATGTAAATTATCATTTATTATATATGAATGCAAATTATAATTATGCATAAAATAGATAACAACAAAATAAAAACTTACAAACCACAATTGACACAAAATATATCTTGGGAAACTCTTTAAGGAGAAAACCCAACTAGAAGGTGAGTTTGCTTTGTTCTCTTTCTCTGAATGGAAAATTGTTGCAAGTACAAAGAGGTAAGGCCCATGGCCCGTAGGCTACTACAGTGCACAAATACTCTTTATATGCTCTCTCCCTATCCCTCTCAACTACTATGCTCATCTATGCAACAAATGCACTCAAAATGAATGGAACCCCTTTTCCTTTGAGTGGCCTAGTTATAACACAGTTGGATAACCTACTAGTGGTTAGGTTTAATTCCTTCAACTCTTAACTAGAGTTACAATATGAACTCTTCTAGAGTCTTCATCATGATCATGTGGGTAACACCTTCTAAATGAATATTGGGGGTTGATGTGGCATCCTCTCAAATTATGGTGGTCAAAATAGAAAGGTCAAATTATGAGTGGCGTGACTTTTGCATATAAAATTTGATTGAGGCAATTCTTGCGTCGTTGGAAAGGTCTTTTTGTGTAGAATAGGAGAAAAAGATGTTGCAATAAAGTGGAAATGTTTCACTCCCCCAAAATTCCATTTGATGCCTCCAAATTCTCCTTAAGGTTTCAAACCCCAATCTACCAATTTGGGTCCTCCGAGTAAAAATGGTCATGTGAGTTGATTCCTCCACTTTTTCCACTCTAAAAAGAACCAATATGGATGACAAACAATATAATGGTTCAATCATAATCAATAAGTAATAAAAAATATATTATAAATTTGTATCTAAAATCTTAAAATGATAAAGATTATTCAAAACCTCTAAAATCTTATGATTAAAAAATTACATACATGTTTTTACTTAATAATATTAAATAGGTTTTTAAAGAATAATTATGAAGAGGAATAAACAATAGATTTCAACTTGAATCTCAACTAATTAATCTTAATAATAATATAAATCTATTCTTTGAGGATTTAATGATCAATTCCCAAGAAGAAGAGAATGAAACAGAAAGATAAGAGGAAATGAAGAAGACACAAAAAAGTTAGAGGGGGTAGAAGACAGAGTAGAAAAATAGAGGAATAAGAATGAGACTTAGGTTGGTAAGAGGAAAAAGAGGCAAATCCATAAGTGCGGGTCCATCCTAAGTCTTATGATTCCTTCTTTTCTGTTCGAGTCTTGAAGAAAACCCCAAATCTCTCCCCTCCTCTTACAAGGGAAAGGCATTCCAATCAGGACTATACACTCACTCACACACACACACATATGCTATATTTTGTATTTCACTATGTAATCAATTTATTAGAATCCATTCATATACTTAGACAATTTGTCTAAAAAGAACCTATATGAAAATTCATTTTTTCCCTCCATTATTTTGTGAAGACAGATGGGAAATCTCATTCGAGGATAATAAAAATTACAATCAAAAGGTGCCTTTCACATTGTCTAAAATGTTCCTTGAAGACGACTAAGATTAATATCAAGATCATAGCATCAAGTCCGAGACTTATATATTAGCTACCCCAAATTGGCATCTCCAAGTGTTTTAATACTGCCAAATGACGATTTAATATCTCAAGCATAAATATAAAGATAATATCAACAATAGCCTACCTCATAACAACAGATTGATCACTGTGGATTTTAAAGAGGACATAATCTTGTTTCATTAGTTCCAAACCTTCTTTAGGGAGCTTATGAACTTCTTGATTTTATTATTTGAAAATATATGTGAACTTGAAATCTTGGAGGTTTCCAACCATGACCTTTATTTTTTATATTATAACAAAGAGTTCACAATTTTGGAGTTGTGCCTATCCACTCAATCAATTAATAACCATAAAAAAATCACCATAAACCTGTAAAAAAAAGTATACCTCTATCCAAGACAAATTTTAATGGGTAGAAGAGAGCCTTTAGTTCTCCACATTGTTAGTTCATCTTCCCAATTTTGCTTTGAAATGATAAAAGTGTATGTTAAATAAATGTAGGTAAAATGAAGAGCAATGCCCTATCTTTACCCTCACAAGATCCTTCAAAATATCCCCAAGGAAAGATTTGTCAACTTGTAGATATTATAGCTTCCTCGTGATAGATTGTTTAAGAACCTCTTTATAGAAAGGTAGTAGCCCCATCACCTGAGTTAATACTTTAAAATATGGGATTTGGTGTCTTTAAATAGAAATGCATTCCTTGCAAGTCAAATGTTTATAGATCTAGGTAAGGCACTGCTTTGAAAACTTCTAATTCCTTCAGTGTCATTCTAGACCTGAATAGAGTATGAAAAATTCATCGAAAAGATGTGAGTCAGTTTCCACCTGGGTCTTCCATAGGAGTCACTTGTTAGGGCCCACCTTTCCTCTTCTTTGCAAATGGTCCCATGTTAAGACCTTGTTTGAAAGTGCTAACCACACAATAAATTTAGATTTAGTTGGAGCCCTCACCTTCCACAAATATTTCCACCACTGGAAAACTACCCCCTCTCTATTTGCAAAAGAGCTTAATCTCCCAACTTCACCAAGTAGTTGCCTCCAAGCTTATCGTAGCTCTAGATAAGTTAACTAGAATTCTAACACAGTTTGATATGTACCCTATGAAGTTTGGAAAAAAATAGGTCCCAAAGTCTTGAAAAAATAATGTTCAACACTAGGCCAACTATGCTTATCCAACCTTATCTCCACATGGTTGTTTAAAGTGGCTTATTCATTGAATTAATCGTCACTTTCCTAATTTACCTAAGATGGAGAACTAATTCCTCACAAAGAAAGATATATCACTTAACCCATAATGACATCTACACCAATCCTCACTTGCATCCCATCACCCACATGCCAAGTCAAATATGGACCAACGATGGGAAAAGATAGAGACAAAGCTTTAAATTGAATAGATGCATTCTTAATAAATTTGTATTATTTTCTAATCCAAACAATTAATGAGTTAGACATTATGTACTTCTAAACCAAGTTCCTACTCCAAAGGCTATTATTTGTGAGAACTGACCATAATGATTTTGCAGCCAAAGAGAGACCAAAGACGTGTATATGCTTAAGACACTAACCCCCCAAAGTTTTGGGCCTAACCAACTTTTGCCACTGAACCTAATGTGAACCTTTAAATTCATTGCCCCATTGCTAAAGGAAATTATAATAGAACTTCCTAACCTTCTCTAATATTCCTTTTGGAATGTGAGCTAAAGTATACCAATATATAGGTATAACCTTTTGTATTGACTTGGCTACGACCAATCTGTCCCCACATGACAACCACTGATTGCACTAAATGTTAGTCTTTTTCTCAATTTTTGAAACTAGCTACCACCAATCAACTCTCCCATAACAATTAACTTTAAGCTTAATGCCTAAATATTTGAGGCCCTAATTCAAATCCACATGCTCGAAAGGAAAACACCTACCATATTAAGTACCTTGTTCCTCATCCAAACCAATATGTGATATAAATTCTACGCAAAATCTTAAACTGACAAAGATAACTACATGCACGTTTTTAGTTAATAATATCAAATAGATTTAAGGAGATGGAAGTTAAAGGGGAATAGACTAGCTCATCGTGATAATGGTATAGATCCATCCCTTGAGGATCCATTGGTTAATGCCTAAGAAGAAGATAAGGAAGTACTTGAAGACGAGGAAAATGAAGAAGACAAAATGGAGTCAAAGGACAAAGAAGGAGTAAAGGAAAGAGAGGAAAGAGAATGGGACATGAGTCATGAAGAGGAAAAAGAAGTGGAGCCAAAAGTGTCAGTTCATTTTGAGTCCTCTAATTCCTTCTCCTTTGTTGAAATCCTGAAGGAAACTCCAAATCTCTCCCCTCCTCTTGTGAGTGGAAGGAAATCCAAGCAAGGCCAGATAGCTCCTTCAGTAAAGATGAATATTCTCTTGAGGTGTTAGATAACTCTTACTTTCCCTCGATTAAAAGGGGATTTTTTTGTCATAACTATACTTTGCTTTGCTTTACATTTCACCATATAATCAACATGTGAGAATATATCCATGTAACAAATAAACAAGTCTAGAAAGCTTTTATAGAAAAATTCACCTTCTTTCCTACTTATTTTTTTACAAAGCAAGTTAAAAAACTAAAAGAACCTCAATCAATACTATTTGTATGGTTACAACTATCCTACAACTCTTTTTTAAAATAAAATAAAATATTATATACTTAATTTTAAAATAAGTAATAAAAAATGAAATTACTTCTATTTAAAATTTTAAATTGAGAAAAATTATCAAAACTAAAAATTTAAAATGATAAAGTTTAGGTCATACTTCTAAAATATCAAATCAAGTTTAGAGTAAACTTCTAAAATATCAATATTAAAATTTACATAAATGTAGATTATAATTAAAATATACTTATTATCTAAAATATCAATATTAAAAATTTATATAAATGTAAATTATAATTAAAATATATTCATTATCGATAATAAATAAAGTAGTATAGTCTCCAGGGTTAGTTTAATTGGTCAAGTCTTTATAGTTAAAAGTATCTTTGGCTAAGAGCTCGTCTTCCTCAAAAATAAGGAAACAGGTTAACGACCCAAGACCCAAAGGCATCTGGCAGGAGTGAAAGCCTGCTCCCTTACGGACCACCAACGGGTTATTCTAGGTGGCGTGGTTTTCCTTGAATAATGGTGATGAGTCAGCCTGCATTTGCGGTTAACAGCTAAAGATGGTTGTCCTCATTGTTGGTTTGACAACTATGTTATGATAGGTTTTCCCACTGGTGTAAAAAAAACAATCAAAGATAACTAGTCCCACCCTTGATATAATAGACTTTCCCACTGTGAATCTAGCCACTATAAATTATAATAGATTTTTCCACTATATGAAAATAGATATAAACAATCATATAACATGTTAATGGTTTATACACGATAAGCTTTCTTTTTTGTCTCATATATATATTATTTTTATTTGAAATAAAAACAGTAGAAATACATTCTACTTCCCCACATTTCAAGGATAATAAATTAAGTAAACCATCACCCTAATAATGGGCTTCCCTGAAAAATAAAAATAAAATAAAAAATCCGAAGGTGATTAACAACCACTAACAGCAACATCAAAAACTTCACGTGTCTACTAATTAAACTCACCTTTAAAAAAATAAACTTTTAACACTTAAAAACAATTAAATTTTACTTCAACACCAACAAAATCTCGCACTGAGGAAACAAGATTTTCATATATTTTATATTATTTTAAAAAAATGTTTCCCATCACGCGATCACCAACATAATTATTGATATGTTATCCAACAGAATCTTCTCAAAATAAGGACTTTCATATCTTTTTATATTATTAAAAGGAAAATGTTTTCCACCACCCGATCACAAACATGATTATTTATATGTTATCAAACAGAATATTCTTAGAATCTTCTCAAAATAAACCTATGAAGAGCGTTGAAAGGTCTGCGTTTAGTGGGAGATGTATGACATATTTTCTAAGTACGTGAGAGTTAGGGAAAGAGCTAACCAGCCATATATTGGGTATTTAATGCCTTCAGAGCAGCACGTGACTTAACGCGATAACACGGGAGCGGGCAAATTCGGCATTAAATAATATTTGCCCGCTCCCGTGTTATCGGGCTAAGTGGCATGCTGCTCTGAGGGCATTAAATATCCAATATATGGCTGGTTAGCTCCAGCCGAGAGTTAGGGTTGACGTGCCTCTTAGCTGTCCACGTTTTTAATATGCGCCTCCCAGGCCTTCTTTATACGGATAACAACTTATTTTCTTCGTCATGTAGGCCATGAAATTATATTTAATTTTGTATAATTTTTTAAGTATAATAATTTTTTTATTTAAATGATAATAGTATTTTTTTAATATTTTAAAATAAGTGTAAGTTAGTTTTTTTGGTGCTAAAGTAAGAGTGTTTCCTTCTCATTCAAAGACTAAAAAGTTACAAAACTATGTTACAAGTCCCGTTCTAAAAGTCGACGAAAGTAGTCGGTGACCGCTAAGCCTCAAAAATCAGGCCACAGTTCCGTAAAACTTTGTGAACACACGGTTGGGGGGTGAAAACGACAAATCAAAAAGCCTACAAATTGACAAAACCCACGGACATAAAAGGAAAATAAACCCAATTCAAGGGTTCTATCGAGTCCGTCCAGGGAGATAAACCCCATGCAACTTTGACATCCAAAACCCAAGAGCCACCACGATGATCACGATAAGCTCGGAGGATAACGCATCCAACTAGCATGATGAACTAAGGTCGTAGATCTTCACTTGCCGAATCCGACGGTTGAGGAGAATATCAGGTGGAGAAGAAGCTCGAGGATAACCCGCCTGATATAGGCGGTTTTCTCTCTCCGCCCGCCGCCACGTGGTGATTGATGAATGGCATCAGAGGCAAACTATGAAAAATTGCTTGGGGTCTTGGGAGCGCCCGATAAACCACTAAACTACTTGACCTCTGTTTTCTTTGAGAAAGAAAACCACTCTTTCGCCGCATCCTTCCATCCATTAGAAAGCTTCCGTCACGCCGATGCTGAGGTCTTCTGCTTGATGAACCCTTGTCCGCCATTTACTTAATTGCCCAATTGTTGCGTCTCCTTCATACTGTGATAATGCTCATTGTCTGCGCACACCATACTGTGGCATTCCTCTCGCAAATTCCTTGCGAGTGTAAGCTCCCACCTGTAAATACTGTGTTCATTTTTACAGAGCACCCCTTCATTTGCCAGCTGGTTCGCTAATCTGTTGGCATTTCTGATCACCTGTACAAAACTTAGGGTTCTCAGGATTCTTAGATGCGATTGAATACGACGATAGACCTGCAAAAGTCGCCAATGATTCGATACTTTCTCTGGTGCAGAGCCATTTGCTATTTTTTATTGAATTAATTGTTAATTCAGAGTTAGCTTTTATTATGGAGTTCGTCATATTGAGATCTCTCACAATCTCTAAGCACTGCTCTATGGCCATTAGTTCTGCCATGTTGTTGGTGGCATTCCCTAAATGATTGTGGAAGATGGCTATTATATTCCCCTTGTCATCTCTTATAGCTCCTCCATAACCTGCCACCCCTGGGTTTCCTTTCGAGGCTCCGTCTGTATTGAATTTCAAGTAGCCAGGGGGGAGGGGGGGGGGGGTTTCTAGTAATCCTACCTCATTGTAGAGTGTGTTGCAATCCGGATTGTGCCCTGGGGGACCAACTTTTGTAGGCCCAAAAGCAGAAGAATGCGAGCCTCCCGGTGTGATGGAGGATTCTCAAGAGGTTGCTTCTGAATGGTATTTATAGTTTCTTTGAGTTGCCTTAAGAGCTGAGCTATTATGTTTTAGGGTAGGCTAGATTTATCATTGAAAATTATATTATTGTGTTCTTTCCAGACATAACAAATTAAAAAGCCTAATATCAATGTCCAAGCTGTGTTGACTGTCTCATTCTCAAAAAGTTTTTTCCTCCAATTCTTTAAGGTTTTGGAGATGTCGTTTTCATCCCTGTCAGTTTGCCTGAAGATAGAGGCAACCCAGTTCCATAAGGTTGAGGTGAAGGTACAGAGGTTGAGAAGGTGATCCCTCGTTTCTTCCTGGATACCACATAACTGGCATCTGGATGGTCCCGCAAAACCTTTCTTTCTAAGATTTTCCCAAGTCAGAATCTTTTTGTGATGAACCATCCACATAAATAGCTTGATTTTCATCCAGTGAGGGTGCTTCCATAGGTCCTTCCAAATTTTATCCGGGTTTGAAAAATTGTAACCAGTGGCAATTTCTTTGGCTTCTTTGAGGTTGAAGTTGCCCTCACTGCTTCTTCCCCATCTAAGTTGATATGTGAAAGTAGAGATCAAAATTTTCCTCTTTTCCAGGATTGTGGTAAGAGCTTCAGCCTAGGCCTTTAGAGGAGTCTGTTCATTGTAAACTAGTACTTTCCATGTTCTCCATTTGTCATTGTTCCTCGTCTTATCCCAAAAGTCACTGACCTTTTTTAGTCCTTTGTTGACAGTTTCCGCTTTGAGAATATCCAGTCCTTCTCTACTTAAGTTGGGTTCCTGCTGCTAGTTATCCTCCCAAAACTAGGCAAGGTTCCCATTTCCAATCTCCCATAAGCTATGTTTATGAACTAAAGCTCTGTTCTCCCAAGCATTATTCCAAATATCGGAGCCTCGGATGTGTCCGGTCATTCTGATCAGGTCCCATTCTTGTCAGTCCTTTGCATATTTCTGTTTCCAGAGCTTGGCCCATGGGTTGCTTGATTCCTTCAGCCATCTCCACCAAAGTTTGGCCCCCAAAACTTTTTTGAGAGTTTCTGGGTCATGCAGACCTAGACCCCCATGAGGCTTGGGTTTGCAAAGTTTGTCCCAAGCTACCAAAGCCCATTTCTTTTCCCTTTTTCCCAAAATAAAATCTCTTTGCATGTTCCTGATTTGTTGGGCTACTCCTCTAGGGACAGGAAGAGCCAAAAACATATATATTGGGATAGATTACAGGACCACCTTTGTGAGAACGAGCCTGCCAGCTAGATTTAAAGATCTACTTTTCCATTTGCTGATTTTGTCCTTCAATTTATTAGTCAATGGCTCCCAAACTTCCTTGCTTAAAGGTTTGTCAGTGAGAGGTATTCCTAGATATTTGGAGGGAAGATGGTCTCTCTGAAAGCCGAGAATTCTGGAGAGGTTTCTTTGAATGGCAATATTTGTATTGAAAAAAAATGCTTTAGATTTTGAGAGACTTACCTCTATACCAGCTGCCAAAGCAAAATCTTGCAAAATTTGTTTGTAAGCTTTGGTTTCTTTGACTGTAGGTATTCCCTATAACATGGTGTCATCTACAAATTGATGATGAGTCAGAGACTCTCCGTACTGGGTGAGCTTGAGACCCTGGATAGTGCCTTCCATTTTGGCAAAAATAATCACTTTGCCTAATCCTTCCATCAAAGGATAAAGAGAAAGGGAGAGAGCGGATCTCCTTGCCTAAGACCTCTCAAGGGCCGAAAGGATCTGGATGGAGAACCATTGAGAAGGATAGAAAAGCTAGCAGAAGTTACCAAAGCCATGACCCATCTTATTCAGTTCTGGTCAAAGCCATATGCTATTAGAACTTCTTTGATGTATAACCATCTTAGTTTATCATAAGCTTTCGCTAGGTCTAGTTGTATGATCATCCCTGCTTGCTTATTATTCTTGAGAGAGTGCACTATTTCATGAGCTTGAGTGATGTTATTGAGAATTTTCCTTCCTTCCACATATCCAGTTTTCTCCTCTGGTGCAAGAGTTGGAAGAAGGGGCTTGAGTCTGTTTGCTATAACTTTGGAGATGATTTTGTATATTACATTATAGAGGGCTATGGGTCTGAATCGATCTGGAGTCATTGCTTTATCCTGTTTAGGAATTAGGGCTATGAAGGAGGTATTTAGCGCTTTTAGGATTGTTTTTGAAATTCTTGAATCCTCCACCACCTCCAGAATGTCCTGTTTGATTATTTCCCAGCTTGCCTTGAAGAAGTCAACGTTGAAACCATCCAGTCCAGGAGCTTTCCCATTGTGCATCTCATTTATTACTTCTTTTACCTCCTCTTCTGTCACTGGTTTGTTGAGATTATAATTATCTTCCCTGGTCACCAATTTTGGAATATGTTGCATAAATCTTTTAATAGCTAGCAATCTGTCTAAGATAGGCTCCTCTGCTATATTTTGAAAATGTTGTACCAGAATGGATTCCATATCTTTGTGTGTGCTTAGCTCTTTCCCTTGAGGATCTATGAGCTTTGTGATTCGATTATGAGCCCGATGTTCCATGGTTGATTTGTGGAAAAACCTTGTATTTCTTTCTCCTTCTTTAAGCCATTGCACTCTTGATTTTTGCTTCCAAAAGATTTCTTCCTGCTGACATTTGGTGTCCCATTCCTGTTGGAGAGACTCAGCTTGCAATTTCCTATCCTCAGTAAAGCCTTCCTTGATAAGAATTTGGTTAATTTTCTGTAGCTTTTGTTCCACTTCTCTTTTGGCTTTAAAAATATTGCCAAACTCACTTTTGTTCCAATCTTTGAGTTTGACCTTAATGTGTTTGAGTCTCTGTTGCAGAATGAACATTTTCGTGCCTTGAACGGGTAAATCTTCCTTCCACCACTTATCAATATTGGAGATGAATTCAATGTGAGTGAGCCAAACATTTTCAAATCTGAAAGGTACGTTCCTTGGAGTGCCAATAAAAGAAGCTTCTAGCTGAATCGGCCAGTGGTCTGACCCTCCAAAAGGAAGGATAAAGGCTTTCAAGTTAGGTCTAGAGAGGAAGAGGTTCTCTGAGATGATGAATCTATCTAGTTTTGAGGCAACTTGGGAAACTCCTCCCCTCTTATTGTTCCATGTGAAGGTTCCATTTGCTGTTTCTAAGTCCACTAGCCTCAAATTGATTAGGAAGTTTTGGAAGGCAATAGAGTCTCTTCTTATTACTCTAGTTCCTCCTTTTTTTTTTTCCGTGAGAGATTTGATCATGTTGAAATCTCCACCCAGAAGGGCATTACTAGGTGTCTCTCCCTTAGCTCCTCTAGTGAGGTGAGAAGCTTGAGTTTGTCTTCAGATTTTTGCGGTCCATAGACATTTGTGACCATATAGATTTCCTTATCACCCAAAGGTTGGATAGCCATTGAAAGGTAGTTCCTGGATGCTTCCGCATCCAGAATGCCAAATTTCTGAGGATTCCAAAGAGTAAGAATCCCACCCGCTGTGTTATTGGCTTTGACTTCTAGGTGCTCATATTTACTGAGCCATTTGTTATGTATCTCCCAGACTTTATCTATGGAACATTTTGTTTCCTGTATGAACACCATATCTAGGTTTTCTTCTTTTAATCTGTTGTTGAGATTCCTCTGTTTCCTTTTACTTCCTAGACCCCTGATATTCCAGGTTGTGAGCTTCATAATGATGGGTTTTTGAATGAGTAACTGGTGAGATCTTTCATCTTACCTGAGTTGATCATGAGCTTTCCACACTCTGTTAGCAGCTCATTTTGTCTTTTTCTTCCTCTTTTCCTGCCTGGGTTTTTGGCCGAGTGTCCTGATATTTCCTCCATTGATTTGACCCCTCTATGGTCCTAGCTTTCATGGCTTCTTTTGATTCCTGAGGCTTTTGTCTGAGATCTCCAGAGGAAGAGTTGTTGTACTCTGTCAAACTCCTCTTGTGGTAGGGAGTCTATCCCTTTGTTGGTTCCTTGGTTTAAGAATTTTTCTATATCAAGATTCTCCCTCTCAAGAATCTCATGTCGTTCTTCATCCTCTGTCCCAACTTCACTTGGGGTCATCTCCTGGTCCCTGCTTAGTTCCATGTTGTTTGGTATGGTTTCCTGTTGTTCGCTATTTTTCTGTATTATTTCCATGCTATCCTCCTTTTCCTTCTCTATAGGATGGTTGTCTAGTGTAACGACCTCTTCAATGTTCCCCCCTTCTTCTTCTAAAATTTCAAAATTGTTGCGACTTGCTAGCTTGTTTTCACTTTGTTTTTTCTGGTACTTTCTTCCTCCTCCTTTCCCTCTACCTCCCATCTTGGTGAATCCTCTAGGATCTTTGCCTGTGTTGGTTCTCGGATTTTTTTGTGGGCAGTCTCGAAATAGGTGCCCATGTTCATGACATTTCCGACATCTAAAAGGGACATGTTCATAGTCCACCCCCTGTACCCATTCCTTATCATAAACTTCTATGATAAGTTCATCTGGGAGTGCTCTCGATAGATCCATTTCCACACATATTCGTGCGAAGGAGGTATATTTTCCTCGCAGAGTTGCCTCTGAAACTTTTAGAAAATGTCCTAATTTATTTCCTATAGCTTTTAAGGATTTAGGCAACCAATAATCTAGAGGTAGGGAGTAAAGTCTTATCCATACCGGGACCGATGTGAACGTTTCTCGCTCCGGGACAAAGTTCATTACCCAGGGTCGCATATATAGTCCTGCAGCAGCATAGAAATAGGGTCCTCCTTCAAACACTCTATCTTTGTCCTCTAGGCTAGTGAAAACCATTGTGAAGAAACCCTTGGACCCTAGATGCAGAGTTATATCTCCCTTTGGTTTCCAATTGTTTCTTATCCATGTGTACAGATTCTTCTCTGTGGGCCATATACCCATAAACTTGCATATAATAGCATAAGTCGCCATGTGATATCTGTGCTCTTGCAGTGCAGGATCATTCAGAACCACCCAGGGTTTGATGGTTGACTTGGGCTTACAGGGTCCTGCTACAGATTTGTCCACCTTTTTCTGATTGTTGTCCTCTGGTCTCTCCTCCCTTCTGACTGCCCCGTGAGTTTCTTCCTGTTCATCAGCTTTGCTACTTTTCAGTTCTTTTGAGTCTCTCTTCTTTTTTCCGGCCTCCAAGGGTTTCCTGAATCCGTTCAAACTCGTTTCCCTGCTTCTATTTGATACGACGTTGTTGTAGGAGGGAGTGGAACTCCCTCCTCCTGGCCCCTCCATTGTTACCAGCTCGCTTCTCCTGTTGCTCCCTGTTCTAAACCCTAGCTTCCTCCTCAAATTCGTGTAAGTTAGATTTTTATTATCGGTAATTTTTAAGTTATATCTATAGTACATCAAGATTTACAATTCATGTATTGGCCATAATCAATATTTAAAGCTTGCTTACATTAACAAAATAAGTACATTAATAATAATTATGATCTTAGAACCCATTAACGATCACAAGTGTTTTCTAAGTTTTTTTTTGTGTACATTGATCCATTTCTAAGGCTTGTCTCGAACCTTGGTAGAGGAGACAAAAATTGCCTTTTCTTGAGACATGTCTACTTCCGAAGGGTCTTCAATGTTGGCTACTTCTATATCAATATCTAAATGATTTGATGTCGAATATAGGCAAGGTCAGAATTATAGCTAAGTTTTGTTCAAACCTGTTTGTGGGGAGAACCCCAATATCAGAGGAATGAGACTAGATGACCTGTGGTTGCATTGAGGTTATAGGCCTTGAGTTGTCTAAAGGTGTTTTTGGTTGTTGCTTACTCCCTTGCGAAGGAGTAGAAGGTTGCTTAGAACCCTTTGAAGTTTTAGGATCTCACCCTTTGGAATTTTTCACGTCCGTTGAGGGTGGAGAGGGCCCTTGAGAAGAAGGGCATACATTTTGGAGATGACCAAGCTGTTAGTATATCCTGCAATGAAAGGTTGTGTTCTCATAATACATTGGTTGCAAGTAAACAACTCCCCTCTATTTCAGGAGGATTTCATCACATAATCCCTTGTTGAGATCGACTTCAATGCATATGCATGCAAATGTTGCAATACCCTTCGCTAGCCTATCCATGTCGATCTGAATAAATCATGACCAATATCGACTAAAATATTTGGGTGCATAAAATGAAGGGGTAAATTAGGGAGTCAAACCCAAATAAGAGTGGCCAAAGCTCTCATATCTAGGGGGTTAAAATCTACAAACCATGGTTGGAAGGAAAGCCTAGATCGACCCTAAAACCATTGTCCAAGATCAAGGACCCCTTCTCGATCCTCCATATTCTTGAAATATACTATAATGAAAACTTTTGAGTAGAAGAACAAATTTGTATTCGAAGACTAGGTCTTAGACACCAAATCCTGAAGCGTAGATGTTAAAGGCCATAATCCATTGAATCGACAAATAAGAGCATGCTCCATGTAGTCAACACTAAGAGAGTCAAATTGATCATTTGACACTTCAATAGAGAGGATTTTTTTCAATCTAATCCACAACGAACGTTGGCCTTGCGAGCTCTTTAGGAGACTGGTGCACAATTCTTGGCTTTAGGGTTCTTTAAAAGATCTGTCCAGAGAGGAAGAGGGCACACCCCTTCCTTGAGCTCAACCACACAATTTAGAAACTATATTTATTAACATGTCCTTTACTACACTGTGATCACTTAGTATATTCCTGTCATGGAGTTGTCAACCCTCATAAAGGAGATGCGTAAAGGCAGAGGGATTTTGGTATGTTCTTGAATCCTGGCTGCAAGGGAGGAAACCAGATCAACAACTCATACATGGCAACAAAGGTTCCCCCTAAGAGGGCCTCACAAGAACTGAAAAGGTTGGAAGAACATAATCATTGATTACAACTTGGGGGAAGGATGAATTCGACTACATACAATTTCCCAAAACTGTCTTCTACTCATGAGAAATGAAGGGAGAGCAGGCCTGCACCAAATATTTTAAGAGAGGACCCTCAATTGCAACAATGACACAGGACCATGGACAGAGGTCGACTCGACAAATATTGCAGGAGGGGTAGGGTTAGGTTTAGCCACAACATCAATGACATCAACTGGAGACCTCCACTGCCAAATGGAGGCAATAATGAAGTCGATCAGATAACCTTCACCAAGTGGTTTGATGCATTGGATGGCGATGAACTTGGATTCTTTAGCAGGGTTATGGATTTCTCAACATTGTTGTTGAATGGTGCGGTGGAATTAGCCGGATCGCACATTGCCATGTCTGCAACAGTTCCAAATTCTTTTGATATTTTGTTCAATAAAAGAAGAGAAAATTGAAGTTCACGAGAATTTTCATTTGATTTCCAATCAAAAGAACTATAACTATAACAATAATATTTAAATATAATTGGATATTATATTTTAAAAATGTTAAAATTTATTATAATTAAGCTATTAGTTAATGATGAGAGTTAATTGTAAATGTATGTTAAGTTAGTTTTATTAAATAAAAACAATGTTATTTCTAATAAGTTCTTGATGGTTTGTAACGACCAAGATTTTCATTGTGAAATGCATAGTTTAAATATTTTATGTTTTAAATATTTTTTTAGATACATTTTCCCAACCAACTGTACTTAAAATCAAATTAAAAATCTAGAAGGATCTTTGTTGAAATTGTATAATGAGATATTTAGAATGATCTTTGCAAGTGCATGGTTAAGATTGTACAATTTTAATGTTTTAGGATATTTCAACGCACTAAATTGTTTTATGTATATAAAAGGGAAATATACACAATATAAAATGACAATATTATTAATTATCATAGAGCCAAATTAAAATTATGGTGGGCTTTGAGTTTTGGGTTGTTATTTCTTTTTTACATTTAAGAAAGAAAAAGTTTTTTTGTTTTTGTTTTGTTTTTTTTTTATAACAAAAATGAGTAATTTTATTAGTAATTCTGTGCAAGGTCACAACAAATACACAGGGAGTACAACTTCATATTCACAGACGTTTCCTAACCATCATACCGACATAGAACATGACTCTTTCTATCAACCTATATACATGTGTGACGACACTACCCATAATAGTATTACATTGCTACAACTTCTACCAATGATGACCAAACTTTACAAAATGTAAACGTAACTATTCTCTTGCAAATTGCATTAGCAAAAAGAAACCATACAAAACAATAACCTAACACAAAAGACATTAGGATTATTCTGATTCTAGACCTCACTCGTTGAGATTTATATTGGGTTTAACAGGGATGTCCATAAGCTGGTCCAAAAGATTTGGCAAAGTCTTGGTGAGCTTGAGTTTAGTGAACATTCCTTTGAGAGCATCAACTCCATCTTCTATTATGGCCAATTGTTGCTTAAGAGCCAATGGGTGCTCCTCTTATGCTGCCTACAAATGGTACAACTTCTAGAAGCTCACCCGTAATTCACATAGTTCTTGCTGCAATACTTCAATTTTGGATTTGCAATTAGTATACAAATTATCCTTCCTAGAATCATCTAAATTCGAGGTAGAGTCCATTGCGAAAAGGGAACTGGTGTGCTAGAGAAAATGGGGATGCCCCCAACTAACCCAGAGGTTGACAGATTGATCATGCCGATTGACAGTCCAACAAACAACCAAATTCATAGACCAAACCCTACTTCTAAGCAGGATTATGAATTGCCTTTGAACCAAAGACTTCCCCGAGCAAGCTAGAGAGAATTCATGAATGATGATACCATAATCCAAATTGTGATGATTGACCTATCTATTCAGGGACTATAAAATTTCTAAATTTAGGAAGGGCAACTCATAAATACCTTTGAGTTTAACAATAGGGAGAACCTGAGTGTTCCAGAGAGTCACGAAGTTGGGATCAGAAGAAGAAGCTTGCAAGCCTGAAAGGCCCTTTCTCCAAATTACCCATGAACAAAAGTGACGAGCCTTGGAATCCCTTGTTGCTAGAAACAAAGCCAGGACAAGCTCTTCACAGGGGATGCCAGAGGAGGCCCGTATGAATGCCACAGTTGAATGCACAAGCCAAACTGTTACCCAATTCCTCAACCATAGACCAAAGCACTGATTTGTTGAGAAACTGAATGGAGATTGAACTAGGAAGCAAGCCATTTTATCATCGATTTGACTGTCTTTCCACACGATTGATTTCTTATCACAATTAATTTCACTTGAATACCCACCCTCGAAAATCCTCAAAAATCTGAAGTGATGTAGATTCCAAGGATTTAGCCTTTGGTTATCAATAGTGCGAGCATGCGAGTGCGAGTGAACCATCATTGAATGGCAGCGGAACCCATGAGCGGCCATGTTAAGGACAACAAGGATAGAGGGCATATTAACTATCATCGTAAAGGTGCAAGGATGGGTAGAACTAGCGTGGATCCCTAAGTTGCATATGTAAGTGATTGATGAGGTGCTCAAGTTTATGCTCAAAAATCAAAGTGTCAGAATCTTGTTAAACTCACATTGAGATCAAATAGCTCGTCATTCTGAATCCAACGGTGCGAACAACACTCAAATCCGAGCTTGTATGCAGAAGTTAGAGCAAGTCAAAGTTCAAGTTTGACTTGTCTACATTGCATGATTGGATGACATGGCAAAGACCTTCAAAGAATGAGGAGGTGCCAAGTGGCAGGCTTCCATGGGCCCCCACATATCACAAATCGTAGTCACAAGCAGAAAGGTGTTTGAAATCGGCCCCAACACAGACAGGTTGCGATGTAATTTAATCGCATATCGCAGGTATATAAGAATCAGCCCCCAGCGAAGCTCGGTTGTGATGCGATTTATTGCATATCACAGTTGCAAGAAAGGGTTGTGTTTGCGATGGTTTTGGCAATAATCTCCGAATTGTGATTTGCGATGGACTACCTGGACGTGATATTTTATATGTCGCAATTTAATGTCCCGTCGGGTCCGCGATATCGCTATCGCAACACTATCGTCGTGTTAACAAGACCTTCAGCCCGCCAAACTTCGCTGCTTGCAATTTGCGATACAACCGACACAATATAGCCTGCCGCACGGTGAAATATTCACTCAGTTAGTGGATTTTGAGTGAATTTGTGGGAATATGTCGGTTTTGGAGCAATTTGTGGAACAAACAATGAGAGAACTAAGAGAAGTCATAACTTCTTGAGTTCTTATCCAAATTGGATGCAAAAAGAGGCTAGATAGTCATTTTCGGGGTATTCTGAACTCATTGAGACAATTTTCAAAGGCATTTGAGCATTGTAAACACACTTTTGTTGTAATTTTGAGCATAATAAAGAGGGCCAAGCAATGGAAGTTGGATCAATGAGACATAACCCAGGAGGGGCGAACTCCTCATCAAATCTCTGTGTTGTGTGTTGTATTTTGATGTTCTTTGTTGTTATTTTGTTGTTGTTTAGCAAATGTTTTATGTTAAATTGTTTATAACATTTACATAAGAAACTCTCATGGGAATCAGTTAATTAAACAAACATGGTGAATTCTTAAGCACTTGATAAGCAAATGATAAGCATCTTGGGTTTTATTCTGAATGGGGAATTAGCACAACATTACTAATATGCTCCATTTCAGATCAAGTTGGTATCATAACACTTGTTTTTGCTTACTATATTTCTTTGCGAAAGAAGGATTTAATTGTTTGTAAGTTTATGTCATGCTTACAAGGTTAAAAATCAAAAGAGGTGAAGGAAAGCTGGTTTGAAGCCCTGAAGTTGGGTCAAGGGGAAGAAGAGAAAGGTTGCCACAATCTCCAACACCAGTTCAGCCTCAAGTTTCAGTTGAGACTCCAGAGATCATGTCTCATGAAGGAGAACCTACAAACATGACAGAAGATGAAAAGACCTTCAGAAAGGTTTTCTTTGATATGACAGAGATGGTGAAGGTCCTCTATGAATAGAGGAATAACAGGTTGCAAGGAGAAAGTTCCAAACCTCCTAAAGGAGAAGGCTCTTCAGGAGGAGGTAATGGGAATGGAGACAAACCTCCACCCTCTCCACCATCTTCTTCATCTTCTATTTCACAAGCATCTTCACACTCTTCCACTAAAGCAACCCTTACTCATACTCATCATCATTCTTCAAAAGGAACTGGAAAATCACCTTTTATAAAGCTTGATGTTAAATTTGAGTTGCCTATGTACAATGAAGAAGTTAATGCATAAAAGTTGGATAACTGTATTTGTCAGTTGGAGGTGTATTTTAGAATTTAGAACCTTCAATAGGATGATATAAAAATCTAGTTGGCCTCATTGAGAATGGAGGATGCAACACTCATTTTGTGGGAAGCAAGGACTCAAGACGAGATCAAAAAACATAGTAAAATCTCTATTACTTGGTCTGATTTCATTACTGCTATAAAAAGACAATTCTACCCTTTAGCCCATATGCAAAAAGCTATCATGAATTGGCACAATATCAGACAGTTAAAAGGTCAAAATGTGCAAGAATATACTCAAGAGTTTTGGAGAAGAGCTCTTATGCTAGGACTAGACTTACAATCACAAGATACTTTGTTGAAATACATAGGAGGTTTGCATAACTATCTTTGACACACCATTCTTATGTTTAATCCCGCGAATTTTGATGAGGTTTGTGTTCAAGCTACACACCTCGAAGCAAGAGAGAAAAATGTACAAGAAGAAGGTAAGAAGAAGCCATTCCAAAGTGGTGAAAAGGGAAATAAATTTAAAGGAAAGCGAAGAAAAATGCTTCTGTTAAGAAAGAAGGGGAGAAATCCATGTGCAAGAATTGTTCCAAAGAGGGCCATGATGAAGCACATTGCTGGAAGCTTCATCCTGAATTAAGATCGAAGAAATTTAACAATAAAGGGAAACAGAAGACAAACATTGTTGTACAACAAGACTTGGGTTCCGACTCAGGTGATGAAACAAAGATTGCAACCACAGTCACTAAAGGAAAAGTCGTGGCAAAAACAAGCAAAGAGGAAGTTGTGGCAAGCACCAACACAACAAATAACTCCAACAACACTTCAAATGAAGAAAACAGAATTGAGTTGTTCCATATCAGAGTTATTTCCAAACACACCAAGATTGATACGCTGTTTGACAGTGGATCCCAAGCAAATTTAATTTCTACAGACTTGGTCAAGAAGTTGAATCTGGAAACCATGCCTCATCATAAACCGTATCCATTGGGTTGGATAACCAAGGATGCCAATCTTTAGGTCACACGGAAATGCGTTTTCAGGTTTGCAATTACTGCCAATTTCGTTGATGAAGTCGAATTAGATGTGGTGCCACTGGATATTTCTAGAATTGTGTTGGGAAGCTCGTATCTGTATGACAGGAAAGTCGTTTTCCATATATTTGAGAACAAATATCATTTGTTCAAAGACGGAGTGGAGTATATTGTGAGAGCCCATCGTAGGAAGCTTAATATGTCTTTGGCAAGCGCAGGGAAAATGAAGCGACTAGTCAATTCCAGCAAGAGTCTCGTGCTCCTTATGATCAAGCAGAAGAATGACATGGAGCATGAATCCTTTGCAGGCTGTGACGTGAAGCTGAAAGCTGAATTGGTTGATGTGGTCAATCAATATGGAGACATGTTTCAAGAACCAAAAGGATTGCCACCAAAAAGGGGAATTCAACACGAAATTCAGCTACAACAAGATTATCCAAACCCAAACATCGGTATGTATCAAATGTCAATTATGGAAAGCTTAGAAATTAAGAAACAAGTCCATATATTGTTAGATAAAGGTGTAATCTGTCCCTCTACTTCGCCATGTGGTTCACCAATTGTTTTGGTACCCAAGAAAGATGGAATCTTCCTCACGTGTGTAGATTATCGAACTTTGAATAAAATTACCATAAAGAATCGATACCCACTGCCCAAAATAGATGATTTGCTAGATCAGTTGAAGAATGCAAAATATTTCACTAAATTAGACTTGAGAAGTGGATATCATCAAATTAGAATAATTGAGGAGGATATTTGGAAGACTGCTTTTAAAACCAAACAGGGATTGTTTGAGTGGCTGGTTATGCCTTTCGGTCTTTGCAACGCTCCAGCTACATTCATGAGAGTTATGAATGATGTTTTAAGATCCTTTCTTGATGAGTTTGTAATTGTCTATTTAGATGATATTTTGATATTCAACAAATCATGAGAAGAGCATGTCAAGCATGTGAGGAAAGTGTTTGATGTCTTGAGAAAAGAACAGTTATTTATGAAGATGTCTAAATGTGAATTCGAGAAAACTTCCTTACTGTATTTGGGCCACAGTTGGAGGAGGTGAGCTGAAGATTGACCCCTCGAACGTTTTGGTTATTGTGAATTGGCCAATACCCAAATCAATCATAGAAGTAAGGAGTTTTCTGGGAGCAACAAAGTATTAGAGGAAGTTCATTGCCAATTTCTCTTCCATAACAGCTCCACTACATGCTTTGACCATCGTGAAGGTTGTCTTCAAATGGGAAGGCAAACAATAAAAAACATTCGACGCTTTAAAACAAAAGATCAGTTCAACGCCAGTTTAAGCATTGTCGGATTTGAAACAACCATTTGAAATACAAACAGATGCAAGTGACTACGCCATGGGTGCAATTATTTTAAATCATGGTAAGCCCATTTCATTTCATTTTGATATTTTTAATGGTGTTCTTATTAACTATCCTACATAGCTTTACGCATTGGTGCAAAGTGTGAAGAAATGGAAGCGTTACCTAATGGGAAAAGAAACCATTATTCACACCAATCATCCACCTTTGCAATATCTGTAATCTCAGATAAAATTGCAGCAATCAAGGCACTTTCGTTGGATGAGATTCTTACAGCAATTCCACTTGGTAATCAGGTACAAGAAAGGTATTTATCGCAGAGTTGTTGATATGCTTTCTAGACCGTTTGTTAGTGTAGCCATTTTACTCAAGAATAATTATGTTTTTCCTGAAAGTTATGTTGAACAATACACACATGACACTGAATTTCAAGAGGTATATTCAAACTTGAGTCAAGGCCACCAAGTTGAGGAATTAGACTACCATGTACATGATAATATGTTGTATCATTTGGGAAAACTTTGTGTTCCATAGGGAGAGAGAGTAAATGTCACAAGGGAAGCATACACTTCTCTTATTGCTAGACATTCTGGTGTAAGTAAAACAATGGAAAATCTTCAGAGGTATTTTTATTGGCCTCGTATGCTTGAAATCGTGTCATGTTTTATCAGAGGTTGTTCATTGTGTGTAGTCAGTAAGCCTAGTAATAGAAAACTAGTATTGTACACACCACTTCCAATGCCTTCACGTCCATGGGAGAATGTTTCTATGGATTTTGTAGGAGGTCTTCCTTTATCAAGAAAAGGTCATGATTATTTGTACGTAGTTGTGGATAGGTTCAACAAGATGTGCATATTAATGCCTTGTAAAAAACAAATTACAACTGAACAAACAACTCAACTTTTCTTTCAAAATGTATGGGTTCATTTTGGATTACCTACTTCTATTGTAAGTGATCATGATTCCCGATTTGTTGGGAATTTTTGGTCAAGTTTATGGAACTTGATGGACACCAAGTTGAAGAAAAGTACAACCTTCCATCCACAAACAGATGGTCAAACTGAAGTGGTTAACAGGACATTTATTCATTTGCTAAGAGGATATTGCAGCAAACATCCTAAGTTGTGGGATGAACAATTGCATTATATTCATCATCCTTACAACCGAGCAAAACACTCAGCTACTTTAACTTCGCCTTTTGAGGCATGTCTTGGTTATTTGCTTAAATCACCTTTGGATTTTACCTTTGAGAAAGATGTAGTTGTAGATGGACATAGCGAGATAGATAGAGCAAAGAAATTCATTGAACAAATTCAGTTGATTCACCAAACAGTTCAAGAACAACTAGAAAAGAGTCAAGGCAAGTATAAGGCAAGGCATGATAAGCATCATGTCGATCATCATTTTCAAATAGGTGATGAAGTTTGGCCCTACATTAGCAAGGAAAGGCTTCAAGGTGAAGGTAAAAAGCTGAAACCAATCCGTTATGGTCCATTTAAATTCTGGAAAAGGATGGTAATAATGATTTCAAGCTTGATTTGCCTTCATATAAGCAAATTTATTTTGTTGTTAATGTTGAAAATTTGAGATTGTATGAGCCTCCTTTTATTGAAGATCAAGGAGAAAGTGCACAAATTCCATCAATTGAAGAATTTTCTCCATAATTTTTTGATGAGCTTCAGCAAGACACCATACTTAACAGAAGAACGAGGTCATCAAAGAGGGGAAATGTTGATTATCTTCAAGTGGGTCCCAAAGGTACAAATCCATTGAAGGTCAAACGGATTGAATAGGGGAAGGTGAGGGAACAATACCCTCATATGTTCAATAACTGTATAATATTTTGGAGTCGAAAAGGCTTTCACTAGGGAGGTGTGATCAGGGGCTCAAGTTTATGCTTAAAAACCAAAGTGTCAGAATCTTGTTAAACTTAGATTCAGATCGAAGATCTCGTCATTTTGAATCCAACAGTGTGAATGACACTCAAATCCGAGCTCGTATGCAGAAGTTAGAGCAATTCAAAGTTCAAGTTTGACTTGTCTACATGGCAGGATTGGATGACATGGCAAAGCCCTTCAGCGAATGAGGAGGCGCCAAGTGGAAGGATTCCATTGGCCCCCACATATCACAAATCGTAGTTGCAGGTAGAAAGGTGTTTGAAATCGGCCCTGACACAGACAGGTTGCGATGCGATCTAATCACAATCACATATCGTAAGTGGATAAGAATCGGCCCCTGGCGAAGCCCGGTTGCGATGCAATTTATCGCATATCGCAATTGCAAAAAAGGGTTGTGTTTGCAATGGTTCTGACAGTAATCGCCAAATTGCGATTTGCGATGCACTGCCCGGATGCGATATTTTATATGTTGCAGTTTAATGTCCTGTCGGGTCCACGATATTGTTATCGCAACATTGCCACCATGTTAACAAGACCTTTAGCGCCCCAAACTTCGCTTATTGCAATTTGTGATACGGACAACACAATACAGCTCGCCGCACGATGAAATATTCGCTCAGTTAGTAGATTTTGGGGTGAATTTGTGGGATTATGTAAGTTTTGGAGCAATTTGAAGAACAAATAGTGGGAGAACTAGGAGAAGTCATAACTTCTTCTATTCTTATCCAAATTGGATGCAAAAAGAGGCTAGATAGCCATTTTTGGGGTATTCTGAACTCATTGAGACAAGTTTTAGAGGCATTTGAGCATTGTAAACACACTTTTGTTGTACTTTTGTGCATAATAGAGAGGCCAAAGCATTGGAAGCTGGACCAAGGAGACGTAGCCGAGGAGGGGTGAACTCCTCATCAAATCTCTGTTGTGTGTTGTATTTTGATGTTCTTTGCTATTATTTTGCTGTTGTTCAACATATGTTTTATGTTAAATTGTTTATAACATTTAGATAAGAAACTCTCATGGGAATCAATTAATTAAGTAAACATGGTGAATCCTTAAGCGCTTGATAAGCAAATGATAAGCATCTTGGGTTTTATTTTGAATGGGGAATTAGCACAAAATTACTAATCTGCTCCATTTCAAATCAGTGATCATGGAAGAGGAAGAGCAGGGAAGGGGGACATGGGAGTTAGGGAAATAAGGGAGGTGGGAACATAATTATATATATAAAATATATTTTTTCACGGAATCCCACAAAACTATTTAAAGACAAAATGTAATTTGTTGCTATTTAAAATGCATTTTTGAATGCATAAATGCATTCAAGACTCAAATTCCACTAATTAAACAACTTGAACTCAAGTTTTTAAAAATCTATGATGGATTTTGATTGAAATTAACCAAAAAAATATATCGTGAAAAGACCGTTATATATATATATATATATATTTTTATTTATTTATTTATTTATTTATTTTTTATTTATTTATTTATTTTTTCGGAAAAAACATAATTTTATTAGTGAAAACAAAATTACATGTTGCATTTGCTAAGAAACATAGCATCATCAAGTCCATGACTAATGATAAGCATAAACATACAATAAAACTAATATACATATCGGAGAAAGGTTAGGCTTTTCTCCCTTTCTTTTTTTCAATCTTACGCCATTCCCCTTGAGACGACGAGGAAGAGACAAGTGCAAGCTGTGTGCGAGTATCAGGAATTGCATTGTCCTTGTCTGAATCTGAATTGTCCGATGTATGGATACACTTGTACCCACTTGTTTCCATTGCTTTTGGTATGTTTGCTGATTGTACCTGATTATTTTGTAGTTCATTTGGATCCTCAGAGTGTTCCCCCTGATTTTTTGGTACCTTGTTGTCTGGTTGATCCCGATTTGTGTGGTTTCCTCCTCTGTTGCATCCTCCTCCTCATCCGACATGGGTGGAGGGAAATTCCAGCAGTTGGGCTGTTTCCCATTCTTCTTCTTTCTACCGATGTCTTTCTTGGCGTCAGGACACGTATTTGGAAGATGCCCTGTTTGCCTGCAGATTCTACATTTGAAGGTTGTGTTCTCATAATCTAGCAGTTGAGTGCGGTTCCTATGTTTATGGATCAGTTGTATGCAATATGGTAAACCTTTGCTGAGATCTACTTCCACACATATCCGAGCGTATGTGTAGATCCTTTCTTCCAATCTTTGGATATCTGTCTTGATATATTTCCCAATGATGTTCCCGATACCTGTTAGAACTCGATCATCCCAGAAATGTAGAGGGAGATTGTGCAGTCGGACCCACATCGACATTCTAGAGACAACCATGGTGTTTGCATCAAAATCAGGGAACCAAGGTGTGATGAATAGGCTCGTCGATCCCCAGAACCATGGTCCTTCATATAAAATGATGTCTCTTACATCTGCTGATGGAGAATTTGCAATAAAAAAACCTTTTGGAGCATAAGTGTATATATATATATATATAACTTATACCCAATAAAATAATTTACTTTTCACACACATTTAAACTTAATTTTATACATAAAACTAATTATAAATTAATCTTTTTATATCATATTACTATCTTTTTTATATAAATTATAAAAAACAAATTTTTTAATTATTTAAAAACATATATATATATATTTATTTTTTTATGAACATTTTTTAGTGGATAATTTGATGTATAAGACTTTTAGTAATCTATTGTTATTTATATGCCCAAAATATCAAATAAACACTTCACCTATCTTCAAAAACATTAAACATATAATTATAAATTTCTAATTTCTAAACATTTATATCCTTAGATTCATATATATAATTTTTATTTTTTAAATTAAAATAAATCTAGGCACTTTGTAACATTTACATTAATTTTTCATATATATAATTTTTAATAATTTTATTTTTTAAATTAAAATAAATCTACGCACTTTATAACATTTACATTAATTTTTCAAAAACACTTTTAACATTTAACACTGAAATCTCAATATGTGTATACGAGTAAGTTGTATATTTGTACCGCAACTAAGGTGTTATGTTGGTATTTGTAATTTCCACTTGTTTTACTTTTCTTTGAGATATATTTATACATAAATATAATAAAATCTATTTTTAAATATAAAATTTAAAAATAATAATTTATTTATAAGTTAAGAATAATTAAGTGTTTTATAATTTTAAGTTTAATTTTTTCAGTTTAATTTTTTAATGAATTTTATTCAAAATCTAAATCATTTATATATTAAAAATACACATTAAATAATAAAAAATAATTTTTTTCAAAAAAGTTATTATTAAAAATAAAGTAAAAATAAAATAAAATACTTTTATAAAATAAATTGAATGAAAAAAATTTCAAAGACTGTTTTATAATCCATATGATATGCAATTTAATTTTTTATTGTGTAATTTTTTTATATTACATGATTTAAATTAATATAAATTTATTAAAAGTAAAATAAATATTAAATTGTTGAATTGAGGTTTCTGTGATTCATAGGTTTAAGAGAGATTTTTCGGCGTAAATCACAACATATTTCATTTGTGGATGCGTTTTGAACCAACAAGTGTGTTTCATAGTTAGGACAAGTTGAATAAGCAGAACAGGCTCAGCATGTTAAATAGATAAAGCAACATATTTCATTTGTGGATGCGTTTTGAACCAACAAGTGTGTTTCATAGTTAGGACAAGTTGAATAAGCAGAACAGGCTCAGCATGTTAAATAGATAAAGCAGAAACCCAAGGGCTATGACCAAGTAACGGCTATATTGACAACGGTTAGATTTGACAGGATTACGTGAATAACCATTATTTAAATAAAAATCAACTTGGGTAGTTAAATTCTTTAAAAAGACCCTTTTTAAACACTTATAAATATATTTCAAAAATAAATTATAGCCTAAATTAATTTACATGAATAATTAGTTATCAAAGTTGATATATCTAAAACGTTAGAGTAATTAATAATTAAATATATAAAAACACATAAATATCTAGATATATAAGTCAAAAAGACTATTCCATCTACTTAAATACATAAATATCTAAATATATAAGTCAAAACGAATATTCCATGTACTTAAACCATTGCAACTTCCATTTCCATTACCTACTTTGTTAATCTAACCATAATGCATATAATACTTTATGTGCTCCACTATTATGTATTTACATATATTTAAGTTTGTAATGATGCCAAGCAAATCTCCTCCCAAGGTAGAGTGAAAAACATTGATTTCACTTGTTAACTTCCCAAGGGAAATTGAGAAACAGATCACTTTCCAACTAAACACCACAGATGCACATATTAAATTAAAAAATTGAAAGAAATTCCCCTTTTTAATAAAAAGGGGCAAAAAAATATACATCATATTGGACGGTACGTGTAGGTGGGGTGGTCAGGTAAACTGCGGTGGTTGTCACCACCTACTAGTAAAAAGGTGGGGGTCCTTCGAAGGGTTGAGGTGCCGAAGGCGGCGCTTGCTCTGTGATATTTATCGAGTCAGGAGTATCCTGTGTAAAAAGCTGCGCGTCCTTCGAAGGATTGAGGTGCCGAAGACGGCGCTTGCTCTGTGATATTTATCGAGTCAGGAGTATCCTGTGTCTTTCCCAAAATCAGTGTACTCATCACAGAAGATCTTCGAAGCGGAAGGAAGCAAAGATGCAGGGCACACACCTATTGCTAGAGGAGCCTATCAGGATGATCTCCGTATTGGAGCCATCCAAGACTGTAAGTCGTTCAACAAAACCCTAAGATTAAACTGTTTAAGTTTTCTTTGGTTTTCGATCTCAGAGATCCTGAGGCTTGAGCTTAGAGGTCTGGCCAAACTCAGGTTAGAGTCACAGTCAGACAGGATGCAGCTGAATAACTGCATTTATTTGAAATCAATGTGATAGAAGGCGGATATGACTTTAAATAGCTTTAAGCTATATAAAGTATTGCGCCAGATACTTGAATTTTTGATGGGTATCTTAATATTCACGAATATATGCAAAATACGTTGAAATCTTCGTTGTAGTATGCACATTGAGTGATCCAGTAGAAGGTTGTATTCGCATCTTACGAAACTAATGAAACTTATCAAGGCGATTCCCTGCAATTTGTTAAATCAAGATACTTTATAGACGTCAACGAGTTTTGGTTATAGGTTATTTCATATTCCACCGAGGTTCCAACCTTCAGAAACACGTTCTGCCTCTGATGGTTTGTCTGGTCCATACGAGCAGATTGTTTTATATGGTTGGGGAAGCTGCAGGTCATTTGGCGAATTTGATTGTTTAGATATCTTATGTTGATCCAAATCCCAAAGACACATTTTGTCCCTCTTTGTCTGTCTGGTCCGTGAGTGGAGTGTTTAATAGGGTTAAGGCCAATTGCAAGTCTTGGTAAATCTATAGAAGAAAGCCCTTCACCTATGACATGAATATAGTGGAATAGATACCTTCACATGTAGCATCTCAGCTGGAGTGGATCTTTTGAGTATTGTAAGTTGGTTACATTTCATTGTATTGCTTCCAAAACAGTGAAAACATCTGGTAGTTTAGGGCACGTTTATTAAAAAAGTCAGGGAACGTAATTTCGTCAAACTTGGTAAAACTCCACCACCTTATTGACCAAAACTGAGTCACCGATTTTAAGCAGGAGTTAACAGTTTTTCCCTTTCACATGAAAAAGCAGCATAAGAGATTTCTTGCCATGAGAAGGCAATGGGTATAATTAGGTTTTGATTTTGTAGCTTATTTGATTAGAACTAGCAGTATCTGAAAGTGAAGTGTTGCCTAGTGTTGCTTTGAACACTCTAAATGAAAATTTATTCGAAGGGACCCTCCAATTTGACCCTTGTTCTTTAGAATATTAATGGTGCTTTCCCCATATATTTGTTCTTCAGAACAACCTGTTGACCAAATAGGATGCTTCCATTCACTTGATTGGTGGCTTTTACCCTGTACGTCACAAGTTCGAATTCTGCAATTGATCATGTACCAGTATCAAGTTGGTTTTCACCCGTACATTGAGTAATTGCCCATGGCTTTTTGACGTTGGTGATGTCATATGCCAAGGGTAATGAAGCAGCATCAGGTGTTAAAAAAACTGCACAGGTGAATGAGTGCTGAAAAGAATGTAAATCACCATTACAGTTAGAACCTGTCAAAACTTCAATTACATCCCAGGAGAAGCACAAGCTATCATCAAGCAATCCTTTCTTGAATATGCATTTATATGGGTTAAAACACAGTTTAAATTCCTGCATCCTCTCATCAATTGTCTTATCAGCTAGTGTTGGAATTTAGAGATTTCATGTCTCATATATTTGCCTCAACGCCCTGCTATTGTATGAAAGATTTGTAGGTACTATAGTCACCTTTCATTTGATCCTTAGTGAATTGCATTACAAAGCATAGTGTCTTTCCTGCAATGACCCATTGCTATAGTTTGGAAGATCTGTAGGCACTGCAGTGGCCTTTATTTTGAACTATCGGCGAATCATATTTATAATTTTGTAACCATGCAGAATTATACTTCTGGAATGACAAACTACTTTACTTTGAAGGATCTCTAGGTACTAGGTACTGTAGTAGCCTTTCATTTAATCTATTGGTGAATCAAATTATAAAGTTTTGTCATCTTACAGAGTTTCTTTTTTGCAATGACCAATTGCCATTGTTTGAAATATCTGTAGTTACTGTAGTTGCCTGAGCAATTGCTATAGTTTGAAAGATCTGTAGTTACTGTAGTAGCCTTTCATAATTCATTTGAATTATTGGTGAATCACATTATAATATTTGTAATATTGCAGAGTTTCTTTCCTGCAATGACCAAGATAGTTGGAACTCTTGGCCCCAAATCACGTTCTGTAGAAGTGATCGAGGGGTGCCTCAAGGCTGGATTGTCTGGTGAGTTTTATTATCAATTCTTTTTGGTTTTATTTGGCATAGTAAGGTGTTCACTTGCATCCAGTAGCCTCTTTTTTTGTTTTTTTGTTATTATTTATTTATTATCTGTGTGAGGTTTGAGAAGATCATATTGCAAGGTAATTGGTTTATTTTGGGTATATAAAATTCATGTTAATAGAACTTGAATCACTAATGCAACAATGATTTTACCATGACAGTTGCTCGTTTTGATTTCTCTTGGGGAAATAATGAATATCATCAAGAAACTCTTGAAAATCTCAAACAGGCTGTGAAGAACACTAAGAAGCTTTGTGCTGTAAGTTTGATTTTCCGTTCTATCATTATGATTCCATTATCTTTTAGATCCTGATGCATACTGATAGTGTGATAAATATGAAACTCAAAACAATCAACAAAAGAAAGAAAATAAGGAAATTTTGTAAAATTATGAAACCACTATTGCCAGATGAGATGCCATTTGCTATAAATAGAATGTCAAGTTAGGTCAGTGATAAATTTTATCCTCTTTTTTTTTTTTTTTTTGGTTTGGTATTGTTTAACTGGTAATATTCATTATAAGTTTAAAGTAATAGTTGATGTTTATTGGACTTGTTGTGAATGCAGTCTTTGGTTCAGTCAAGATAATAATTGTAAGTGCCATCCAGGAAACACGTATGGAGTGAATATTTTTATTATTGGAATTCTAGTAGAGCTGAGCACATGGGGACATTTTGTATGCATGAATATTGGTATCTACTATCACACATGTATATGCATCTCATTGTACATGTCCAGCTTTACCGTACATGCATAAATTTCTGATTGTTTAATTTTCAGCGTGCATAAATAATTTTTTGGTTTAATCATAATATGAATTTTAGCATTCGTTTTTGGTCTTTCTTGTGCATGCCTACTTGTCAGCATTCAGTTTCCAACATGCATGCAAAGGTTTGATCAATAAACAGAAAACTGTATATTGCATTATTTTTTCTTGAGAAATACATCTTATATAATCTCTTTGGCTAAGCTGCTAGGCTTTGAGGGGTGTATATATGATGTCAAAGTTACATAGGAGGGTTTGAACCCGGGTCCCTGCATTAACACAAGCCTGACCACCTTGCTGTTTGTCGGTAGACAACACTTTCTTGGGCTATGTTGCAATAATTGCAGAGTATTCATTTAGTGATTTTCAATGTGGTTCTTCTCTTATTTTTGCATTTATGACGTATTTGTTATTATGACTTGAAAATTGGAGATTTTTCAGCTTTGTGCTTTGCTAACAAGCTGTTAGTCTCATCTTGTTTGAATATGAGCTCAACTCGGAACTTCCAATAGAATTAGGACAAAATGTTTTGTAGAACACCAATATGGAATAGTAGAAGCCATCAAATAGTTAATATTATGTTACTCTTGACAGTTAGATTGATGTCAAGAAAGGAGTTTTGGTCACTAGTACTGCTTTTATGTCACATCTCTTTGAAGATTCTGGTGTGGCAGGTGTCAAAGGGTTTGTTTATGATCTCTTTGGACAAATTGAATTGACCTACACTCGGGCCCTGGGGATAAACTCTAATAAACAAGCAGGAACCTTAGCTCTCTTTCGAGGGTTAAAAATCCATTAGGCCAATGGAGATTAGATTAGTAGAACTTATTGTTATTGGAGAATCCTTGATTATCATTCATCAAATGCAAAACTCTACCTTCTCATAGATGTCAAAAGACCGAGATTTAAGGATTTGTCCTAAAGACAACGCATCTTTTTGAGGCACTGTTTTGAGACATTTTTTGATTAGAATCTGAGGCATCTGTGACCCTTACCTGAGGCTAATCACATGCCTGTTTCAGGTCTACCTGTGGCCAGTTTTGGCCCCCCTTGAGGCCTCCTCTGTGGCTGTCACAGAGGTCAAATTTCGGCCCCCTGCCTCGGGTCATAGCCCTGTTCAAGCCTCAGTTTGGACTTTTGATTTTCGGTCCCATATTTCAAACTGTTGCTACCTCAGTTCGGGTCTTTTTTGGAGTCTTGTTAGGGGTGTTTTGGAGCTAGATTTGATCACTGTTGAAGTCCTTTGAAGAGCATATTTGGAGTTGATCTTGAAGTTTATCTTGAAGGTGTCAAAGGCAAGTTAATGCAAGTTTGAAGAAGGTGCCTGAATTCTCTGGAGTAGACTTTTGTAACAAAACTTTTGTACTTGTTAATTTCAGACCTATAAAAGGCCTTGATAGTTCTGGAGCAGTCCTTGAGGAATACTTGGATTTTTCGTAGCAAGTAGGCCTTGAAGCTTTGTAGCAGATTTTGGAGCAGCCCTGGACCAAGCCTTTCTTGAGCAGACCTTGAGAGCAGATCTTGAATTTGTTGAAGACCTCTTTTGGAAGCAGATTTTGATATTGATGTTGAAGCAAGCCAGGGTAAGATCACTTGTGGGTTTGGTGATCTAAGGTATGCACTTCATAGTTGAACTATTGATATGACAGGGGGCAGAACTGAAGTTGTTTGAATGACTATGTAATTGGGTCATTGTCCCTAGTATGGGAGCTTGAGAATATCTTATTTTATCTTTTATTCTATAGGGTGGCAGGGTGGTGCTAGGGAAGGAAATTGTAGCTTCCTTTAGAGGGTTGTCGCCTCCTTCCAGTGGGAGCTGGTAAATCTTGGGGTTGTAGCCCTTCCAGTTGTAGCTGGTAAACCAGAAGTTGTAGCTTCCTTTGTAATATAAAAATATTATATATATATATATATATATCTTGGGTTCATTTGATGTGATGTTATTGGTTAATTGTTTTGATACTTAAATTGTTGAAATTTACAAAATATTAATTCACCCCCGCTCTCAGTATTTCCAACAATTGGTATTAGAGCAGGTTACCCTCTAATTGTCTAATCACTGGAGGGAAGATCGTGAGTAGATATGGAAATGGAAGGCGTCTCTTTAAGAACAATTCAAATGGAAGGCATTTCTTTAAGAACAATTCAGGTGTTTATCCATTATGGAGCAGTTGCATGGAAACCTACGTGAAGGCTTAAGGGGTGGATGTTTGGCTCTCCATCATAAATGGCTACAAAGTTCCCAAAAATCCTCCAACTGATCCCGATGAGAAGTTGTTTGTTGCAATTTAAAATCTTTTCATACCATCATGGGTGGTTTGTCAAGAACCATTAAGTCCAAGGTGATGTCATGCATCGCAACCAAAGAAGCTTGGGATAAACTTAAAACTTTGTAGGAAGGTGATAATAAAGTTAAGCAGGTTAAACTTCAAAAGTATAGGGCTCAGTTTGAAAATTTGAAAATGTGGATGAAAGAGAAGATATCGTGACTTACTCAGAGTAGATGAAGTTGTCTACTCCATCAGAGGATTAGGATAAAAACTTGAAGATCCTTTGATTGTACAAAAGGTCTTGAGATCGCTTCCCTTAAAATATGATGCCAAGGTATCTACCATAGAAGAAACCAAGGACTTGACTAAGATGACAATGGAAGAATTACATAACACTCTTGTAGCATACAAAATGAGAATAGATACAAAAGACAAACCATCAAATCGAGAAGCAACTTTTAAAGCCACAGTGAAGACAAGCAACAAAGAGCACACGGTTGAAGGAACTCCAGACGATGAGTTAGATGTAGAAGAAGGAAATTTAATCAAGAAGCTAAAAAGCGGGACCAGAAAATACAAAGGTAAGTTACCTTTTAAATGCTTCGAATGTGGCAGAATAGGTCATTATGCTAAGAGATGTTCTTTTAAGGAAAATAAAAGTTTCCACAAGAAAAATCTTTATTCTAAAGAAGACAACAACTCTTCAGATGAAAGTGATACAAAAGAACCAGATGCAAGAGAAGTTCTCTTCATAACCCAAGAAAATCAAGATAATGATGATGATGACAAAGAGGTCAATGATTTGGATGATGAAGAACCAAATATGAGAATAGATTCCTTTTGGGGACTCAGAAAAGATTCAAAGACTGAACAAGAAGATGAAGATCTTCAAGAAAAGTTGAAGAATAGTGAAAATGAAAATGCCTTGCTTAGAAATAAAAACAGAGAATTGAAAAACTTACTTGAAAAATGTGATGAAGAAAATATCTCTTTAAAGGTCCATCTTGAAGAAGCAAAGAGAATTGAGGAAGTGTTGAAGACCTAGATGAAGAAGAATGAAGAAGAGTGTAAGAAGCTTGAAGAGGAAGTTGTAACATTGAAGGCTGAAGTTGATAAACTTAACAAGAAGTTGAACAACTCATTAGTGTTGGATTACATTCTTAGCCGTCAAAGATCTCCAGAAGATAAAATGGGTCTTGGTTATGAAGGTACATCTTCAAGCAAGGAAGGCAGTACATCTTCAAGCAAGGAAGGCACTCCAAGGCTTTGAAGGATGAAATTAAAAGGGAATCTAGAAATGCTACTATTTTAAGCTCTGCTGATGTTCCCAAGAACATCCAAGATCAACATTGAATTGAACCACCTTTGAGACAAAACAACTTTAGAAGATCATCCCTCTCCTAGTCCTAGATATGAAAATATTTTTCTTGGTCATTGTGACTCCTGCGAAAATTTTGGGTATAAAGCAATCCATTGCAAAATCAACACAAGATACAATTGTCTAAGAAGCAGGAATGATTATGGAAGAAATAGACCAGGAAATGTTCATGTACCTACTACCAAAAACTATAATCCATTTGAACCGCTAATGAATTAGAACATTGTATGCTACAAGTGCAATAACCTTGGTCACAAAGCATAGGATTGCAGGCTTGAAAATGCTCCAACCATAAAGATAGAGAAGCCGATTATGAAATGGGAAAAGAAAAGAAGGAAGATTGCATTCTAGCATTGATCGCTGAAGATGAAGAAGATGGATGGTACATAGACAGTGGATGCTCAATACATATGACTAGAGATCCAAACAAATTTGTCAGCCTAAAAGAAAAGAGCGAAGGTGTTGTGTATGGAGATAACTCTTTTGTCAAGATATTTGGAAAAGGTGTAGCAAGTCTTGGAAGCGAACATATGAAAGCACAAAATGTTTTGTTAGTTAAAGATTTGAAGCACAATCTTCTTAATGTTGGTAAGATGTGTGATCAAGGGTATAATCTCTTGTTTGGCTCTCCAAATTAAGAAATCAGAGAGGAAGACTCAAGAAGATTGGTTGCAACAACCACAAGAAGACCAAATAACATATATGTTCTAGACCAAGTAGAGCAAAAGAAAATTTCAGCTAGACAAAAGAATTGTAAGGATAACAAAGAAGGGAAGGATAAGAAGACATAAGTCATGTTGAGTGCCATATGTTTAGGGGGAGCAGCCCCAAAGACATGAGTCACCCTTTGCCATTAATATCAAAGGGGGAGAGAAAAGGAAGTGTAGTATGGAGATAGTGGAAGTGAAGCATGAAGACAAGGGGGGCATGAGCGTTGACATGAATGACAAAGGGGGAAATTGTTGGAAGAATTTGTCATTGATGTCAAAGGGTGAATGAGCTTGCACTTGTTTTGGTAAATTGCCTGCACAAGTTAATACTTTTGGATATAAGGACCTCCTAGAGTGATATCCCTTGTCATGCCATTTTGTTTGATAGGTGACACATTTTGTGGGTCCTCCTGGTTGGAGAGATATTAATTCTTAAAGATTGATGCCCCAGATAAATGGGTATTGCACTAGATCATGCCTTTAATATCTCATTACAATCACTTCAAGAAAGTCAAAATTATTGGCCAAAATCCATGTGTCCTAATAAGCTTGAAAGAAGATGTTGTGGAAGTCAAAAATTGTATTTTTTTTTTAAATATCCTAAATCTCCCCTAAAGAGGTCGGTTCATCTCCATCAGGTCAGCTTCAAATAAGTCATGTTTGTTCATAAAAAATATCATGTCGGCTCCAATGAAAGTCACAACTTGTCATTGGGCAAGTCGGCCCCAAACTAGGCTTGCTCAACCATTATATATTTCCCTAACCATGGGCAGATTTGGGCAAGATTTTTCGTGGATTTCGTGCAGAATGATAAGGTGAAAAAAGTCCAAGGTTTGAGCTTAGTTGAACATCTCGAAGATGACCGAGATTTAAGGATCTGTCCTAAAGACATCACATCTTTTTGAGGCATTGTTTTGAGACATCTTTTGATCAAAATCTAAGGCATCTTCGACCCTTCCCTGAGGCTAGTCACAACCCTGTTTTAGGTCTAACTAAGGCCGGTGTCGGTCTGCCCTTGAGGCCTCCTCTGCGATTGCCACAAAGGTTGAATTTCGACCCCTTGCCTAAGCTAATACCCTTGTTCAAGCATTAGTTTGGACATGTTATTTTTGGTCTTATATTTCAGACTATTGCTACCACATTTCGGGCCCTTTTTGGAGTCTTGTTAGGTGGTGTTTTGAAGCTAGATTTGATCACTATTGAAGTCCCTTGCAGAGCATATCTGGAGCTGATTATCCTAAATCTCCAATAAAAAGGTCGGTTCATCTCCATTAGGTCGACTTCAAATAAATCATGTCTATTCATAAAAAATATCACGTCGGATCCAGCAAAAGTCACAACTTTTCATTGGACAGGTTGGTCCCAAATTACACATGCTCAACCACTATATATTTACCTAGCCGTGGGCAGATTTGAGCAAGATTTTCTGTGGATCTGAAGCAGAAAGATAAGGTGAAAAAAGTCTGAGGTCTGAGCTTAGTTGAACATCTCGAAGAAGACCGAGATTTAAGGATTTGTCCTAATGACATCACATCTTTTTGAGGCACTGTTTTGCATTAGAGAAATTTTGAGGTCTAAAATGGGCATCCTAAGGAATTTTATAAAATAATAGTGGAAATAATAAAATAAGACTAGATTACCTCATCAAGGTTTGACGGGAAAAAAGAAAAAACTACTTTTTCAACTCGTATTTTCAACTTATCTCTTTACGATTTTACTCAAATTTCGAGTGGGAGCACTCGTTGGATGAAGAATTTAATTTTGCATCCAAGGAGTACCCATGTTGCATACTTTCAATGGACTCTACAAGAGGAAAGGTTTACAGTGCAAAACTTGAGGAAAGATTTGCAGCTCGAGATTTGATCCCTCTCGTAGCTTTGATAGATCTAGAGTGAAGATAGATCTAGGCTGGTTTAATTATAAATAATAAATAATTATAATTATAGATTTTATTTTTTTATCATCTTTTTTTATTTATGTAGTTTCAGTGAATCAAAATATTTTAATTAATAATTATAATTACTAATCTTTTATTTTTATTTTTATAACCACTACTTATATATTTTTATTGTGATATGTATATTATGATTTTCTTTTATTTAAGAAGTTATTCTTAATTTTATTAATAATAAAAAATTACAATATAACAAATTGAATTTTATTATTTTTGTTACTTTTAACTTTTTACCAACACTACAACATATCTTCCCTATGGGGCTCTATATTACTTTTAGCCTTTTATTATTATTTAATTGAGGCCACATGAGCTGACATGTAAATGTTTACAAATCCTTTATGTCTTATAAATTGAATATATTAATATAAATTCAAGATATTGAGCCGACATGTAAAATTGTTTACATACTTACATGTTAATTGAGGCCACATGAGCTGACATGTAAATGTTTACAAATCCTTTATGTCTTATAAATTGAATATATTAATATAAATTCAAGATATTGAGCCGACATGTAAAATTGTTTACATACTTACATTACACCTATACATCTCCCCTATACTGGGCTGTAGAACGCCTCTCGGCACAAAAATTTCCTGTATACCTGAGCCAAGGGTCTTTTCCATTTTTTACTTGTTTCCTTTTCCAGTTCTCCAGTCCATCCAATTGCCTATCAAGGGAAAAGCTCTTGCCATAGCCTTTATATTTGAATGTGTATATAAATTTTGGTGCATACAGTGATACAATAGTGCCAACAGATGGTAGAGGTCGGCACAATTATCATTGGGCTTTTATCTCCCCGTGTTAAAGGATAATACGGATGTTGCCCTGGACAATTTTATAACCTGTTTTAGAGTGAATAAAGTTGAATGTTGGAAATACTAAAAGGGGGGTGAATCAGTATTTCACTTCTTTTAATTAATTTTGTACTTACAGAGCATTAACTATCATAAGCATTAGATCAAAAGACAAATCAACACCACATCACATGAACAGTACACAAGAAAATTTATGCGGAAACCCAATTCCGGAGAAAACCACAGAATGCTTTCTAATATATAAAAGAGTTCAATAATTTACCTGCTCCAACTGGGAAGCACCAACTCTCTAGTACTCAGATAGAAAGCATTTAGTTTTATGAGGAAGCCCCAACTTCTTGAAAAGATGCTCTAACACCCTGATTTTACCTGCTCCTACTGGAAGGATGCTCCAACACCCTGCTATCATCAATCTGCTGCCCTAGCACCACCCTGCCACCCGGAAGTGTTCTATGCAGACCTCAACTAAAGGGATTATCTGAGGCAAAGAGTGGCAGAGGAGGCACACCTTTTAACAACAGACTTAATTTGATCTTCTATTTTCCATGAAGATCTGAGGTATGTTGTGTGCCAGAATCTTGTCTTTGTAAATGTTGGGCCATATATTGCTAAGTTTACTCTTGTTCATGGTAGGTTGCACTTTTAAGCTTTGGGATTGCTTAAGGCTTTTTATATTTTAGTACTCATTGTTTCCCAATGTTACCATTTTCAATTATTAAATTTTCTAATTTGATATTTTATTGAGAGTGTGAAAGTCTAGTGGCCTTGTAACAAAATACCTATCCTCAACAAATTTATTCTTTTTGTTATGTTTAATCTATCTATCTATATATGCGCGTGTGTGTCTGTGTGGAGTGAATGACAGAGAGGGAAAATTAGAGGTATGCCCCCTTAAAATGTAATGAGTGTTGGGCATCCATCTTCTAATCAAGAAGTGGGATACTGTGTCACACTCTATGGCAGCTGCCATCTGGTCTGCTTAAGTGGCCATGGTGTCTCTGTTAAACTTGTCAGTTCTAGGGAGGAATTGAACCCTGATTGGTGATATATTGCCATATATTGCCACCCATGATTGATCAACTAGTCAAGGCCCATGTGATGTGTGACCATGCTAGTGACTTGATAACACAGTTTTCTTTATAGTTCTGGCAAACATTGAAGTTGAAGTAAATTTTCATCTGTTTTCTTCATACTTGCATCTATTTCTTTGCTCATAGTATGTGTGCAATTAATCGTGTGCATCTTCAGGTCATGCTGGATACACTGGGTCCGGAGTTGCAGGTTTTCAATAAGAATGGGACACCTATTGAACTGGAGGCTAATGCTTTTGTAACTTTGACCCCAGATTCTAGCAGAGAAGCCTCATCAGAACTTTTACCAATAAACTATGCAGGACTTGCCCAGGTACAAAATATTTTAGTAGCCTTTCTACTTTTTGTTCACAACAGATTGAATGCTTGCTTATGCACTCCTACTATGTACCTGCACTGGATGTTCTCTTTTAGCTCCATTGATATACTTTTCTGGTCATTTGTTGGAGTCTTGGACACAAATAAAATGATCTGATCTTATTTTGTCTCAGTGAATGTAAGTTTTTTGATTCATGAAACTATGCTTAATCATGTTTTGCTTGTTTTATTAATAGCGTTCTGAAGTGATCCCTATTTCTACAGACATTTCAACTAAACTACCACTGATCTAAAGCATGGTCAGTTCACCTTATGCTGAGCTGATGTGTTATTGGCACCCCTTTCTTGCACCGGTTTGGCATATTATGGAAATAAGATGATATTCTTCGTTGTAAAGTCTTCTTAAATACATGTCTATCAGATCTGTGATCTACTTAGAACATCAAGGTGGCGGCTGGCCTCCACTAATTTGTATAAATGGGAAGTTGATCTGTATTTTTAAATACTTTGACGATCATTCTTCTATATATATATCATACTGGTAAGACCCATGTCATAATTTTCCCCGGTATTCAGCGTGACTGACTATCGTATATGATTATGTTGTAAGTTGTAGCATTTTGATGAGATTTATTTCTCCCTAGGTTGCATGAAACAGGGAAACGGGTACGAGTTTCTGAAACGGGAACCGATACAAAACGTGACCTCCCCAAATTTTGGAAACGGGGAAATGCAAATATATATATATATATATATATATATATATATATATATATATATTAGGACATCTAAGAAATATGTGCAATCATAAAGCATATATGGTACATTCTAATTTATTACATTATGATAAAATTGTCAACTGTCAATGCATAAACTATAAGTCTCTAAATTTACATCACATTTACTCATGAATGATCACATAATGAAAATAGAAATATCCAAAATCAGCCACGAGAAATTTCTAATTTCTTGTCTCGTGCTTGATTGGGAGTCTCCTCCTACATAGTCAAACGACCTTAGTGCTCTTGATTAAATACAAGTTTCATACCCTAGTACCCTGCATGCTCTTCATTATTGGGAGTCTCCCTTGCATAGAGGGCTTGGTTCTCTTGATTAAATACAAGTTCCATACCCTAGTACATGATAAAATCCAATGGAAACATTGCAATCCCCCCAATTTTGAAATCTTGAAAAACAGATAAGTCTGCTGGATTTTGAGTGAGATTTAAAATTCTACTTTCTCCATATGAAATCCAATGAGGGCGAAACCACCCTCAAACACCCTGAGTCATTTCATGGTAATGTTAAAATTTAAATAAAATGATGAAAATGAAAAATAAAGGAGAGGAGAATATCACTTTTACTTTAAGAATTTAACTTTAACATTACCATGAAGTGCATATCAACACTAGGGCAAAAGTTCACTTTTATAACTTTAGACAGGCATCTAGAAGCACCTAGAAGTCACTAGGATAACCTAAAAATAAATTAGAAAACAAATTAAAAAAACAGAAGTAAAAAGCTGAAACGTGAGTCGTACGGCCCTAAAACGGGTTTCAGGCCGTACTGGCCATGTTTCAGTTTCGTGAAACGTGGCAGTACGGCCTGAAACGCGTTTCAGGGCCGTACCACACGCGTTTCAGTGTTTTGTACCCGTTTCCGTATGGAAACGCCCCCTTGCCCTACGTTTCCTGCAACATAGATTTCTCCATGTAGCCCCTTTTCATGCCACACTCCTCTAAAAGGGGGAATGATGCATTACATATGTCATATGTTGTATTTAAGTCTTCCCTTGATAACATCACTGTATACTCTGAAACACCTTTTCAGACACCCTGCAAACATAGCTTTGAAAAACTTTCTCAGATGTATCTTGTAAACATAACTGCAAGAGGTACAATAGATCACATGTTGGAGTATGGGACGTTAAATAAATTATTGCATTCATTAGTGAGGCAATATGCAAATGTTCTTGTCTTATCCACTTTTATGTCAGTAGCATATATGTGCAATTATTGGATTTTATTATGATTGTCCATGTCTCTTGTCGCACCACCTCTCTCCTTGTCTTTTGATTTATGCTCTTGTATCTTTAAGAGTTTGAAATCATAAAGAATAAGCTTGTCAACACATATATGTGTAATCTTTCTGCTGGAAAGTAGTGGTTAAATGTTGATGATAGATGTTGGTTTGTGATATCTTATATCTGTGGAAATATGGCTAATGGAATCATGCCTTGTGTGTGTTATTTTTTCTACTGATCCTCTAGGCAGTAAAGCAAGGCGACACGATATTCGTTGGTCAATACCTTTTCACTGGAAGTGAGAGTACTTCTGTGTGGCTGGAGGTAAAATCCATTCATATGTTGAAGGTTGTGAATGTTGATCTTTAAATCATGTTTTTCTTGGACATAAGTTTTACATTAGTCACACTAATGTAATATTTGCAGGTTGCAGAAGTGAAAGGTCAAGATGTGGTTTGTCTTGTGAAAAACACAGCTACACTTGCTGGTTCCTTGTTTACAATGCATGCCTCGCAAGTTCGCATTGATCTACCTACACTGAGTGATTCAGACAAGCATGTATGATACTTCCAGCCTTTTATAATAGTAGGCAACATAGACAAAGTGTCTTGCAACGTGTTAATAGTGGGCAACATAGACAGTTTTTTGTAATGTTTTGCAAAGTAGTATTGTTCAATTCTTCTGTGAATTCCAGTGAAGAAGCCTTAAAAAGTAAGCAGATGAATCAAGTCATCTATATGGAAGACCTACATTAGCATGACTTGACACTGACAGCAAGTCAATTGCCATTCTGTGCATAACACAGAACCTCTGAAAGAAGGGGTTGCACCTAGTACAAATGTGGATTTTTCTTTAAACTGAATGATGCAGACAAGCATGTAATATGCTTCCTACGCTGAGTGATGTAGCCATTGGCCAAGCATGTAAGATTCATCCAGCTTTGTTAATAGTAGGCAACATAGACAAAGTGTCTTGCAAGGTTTTGCAAAGTAGTAGTATGGTTCAATTCTTCTGTGAATTTACAGTGAAGAACCTTAAAAAATAAGCAGATGGATCAAACCATTTATATGGAAAACCTAAGTAAACATCATTCGATAGAAAGTCAATTGCCATTCTGTGTATAACTCACTTTTTTCAAAGAAAGGGCTGCACCTAGTACAAATGTGACTTTTTATTTAAACTGAAGTTTCTTCGAAGTTCAGAATATATAAAGTTGTATATTTCATTCAATCAATATTTAAAATTTCTTAGGCAGTTCAATCTGATTTTCATTATATTACTGGATCCTTTCCTCCTTGATGGATACTTCCAGATAAGTATGAGATCCAGATCCTTCTAGAGTATATTTTGTATCCGCATCCATCAGGAATATGGCATGGATCTATATTACCCCACTAAAAAAAGATTTAAAAATAAAAACGGTCTTATGCTGTTCTGTGTAGGATGGCAGGTTGAATTCTTATGAAGTTACTTAAAAAATCGAGTGGCAATTGTGTGATTTTTAAGCTCCAGTAATATTTTGCAACCTCAGTTTTCTGCATATCTACAAATACACCATATCTAGGTCAGTTTGGCTAGTTTTTTTTTTCAATCAATCTTTAGAAGAAATCATATGCTGTAGAGTTTCTATGCATTTGTGAGTGGTTGTTTAGTTCCACCTTGTTAATTTTAGATAACAATGGTATGTTCTATGCTTGCAACAATTTGTTCAATGTTCTTTTATTAGCCCAATGATAATTTCCACTTAATTTCCAATAGCAATCACATAAACCATTAACACATTGACAGTAACTGTAGATAGAACATAAACAATAAATTGCAGAAGACAAGTCAAGACAAGAGAATACCAATATTTGGTGAATGCCAGGGAAAAACCCCAAGATGGGGAAAACCCTTTGATCAATTTTTCTTATTATTGTATCAAATGTTCAGCAGAGAGACAAAGTACAATAAAGTCAAATTTGACTTGCCAATAGATGATCAAAACCACTGTCCAAAACAGCCCTGTCAAATCTGCAATTCTGCCCTCAGTCAACAGCAGTCAAATCAGCCCTAACCAGAAAGTCAATGACAGTCAAAGTCTGGTCAAACTTCTCCAAAAGAGCTCGGTCAAAGGAGAGAGGAACTCAGCCTCTCTTGCAGGTCAAAGGCAACCCAAAACAGTCAACGGATCAGCTATCAAACTCAGTCAACCTGTAGTCAACTTCTGTGGTCAAACAGGCCTGCAGTCAACACAGGTCAAAGTGCTCCTTTTGCCTTCGTTTCTGTGCCCAAAAACTCGGCCTGCCCAAACAGAAATTCTCCCAGAAAAATTGCAGTCAAAGGAGGTCAAATAGCCCTTGGTCAACGCTGGTCAAACCCTGCAACAGATCTGAAATTTAGCCTCCTGAAATTCGTCCTCCTTTCTGCCACACGTGTGAGAAGATCAGCTGCCCAATGAGGTGTACGAACCAAGTCGTTGAGGGTCAAAAGACACGTGTGTGGGCTTCACTTCAAAAACATATTTCTCCTTGTCCAAATTTAGTTATCTTTAGGTATATTTTGGTCCTCTTGAAAAGAGGAATTCAATGCAATAATTATCTCCATCAAATGAGCTGTCCAAAGTGGAATTTGGCCCTACTTGCTAATTTTGACATTGTAGCCCTAGCTTAGGGTGGCATTCCCCAGTTGAAAATATTGAATTTGGATGGGTCGAGGGATTAGTGCTGGAAGTGATTTTTGTCCATTTTGGTTTGGCTTTTCTTATCATGCTTCTCTTTCAATTCTCATGACGTAGTATTCATTCTTTTTAAGACATTCCAGCTTGCCATTAACTGTTCATGAAATAGCAACGAGGAAAATGTTTCCATTCTATTTAGGATAAATTGTAATTGAAACAAGTGTAAATTACAAGGTCCAATAGTAGGTGAGATATATAGGATGAGCTTTCCTTTTTGTATCGGCATTGTTACTTCTCTCATTTCAAATTAATTGTGTTTGTATTTGGCTGTGCCACTGTTCATAGGTCATTTCAACCTGGGGAGTAAAGAACAACATCGACTTTATTTCATTGTCATATACTCGCCATGCAGAAGATGTTAGACAAGTAAGTTTTTGTTTGCTTTTTGGACCTTTTTATAGTTCTTTGAAATTAAGGACCTGGTCAACATTAGTATCTGAAAATGCTGTTAACAAAATTAATAGCCCTTTTTTTAGTGATTCATATAGTGAGCTTCCTTTATGGTGTCTGGGAAGTTGTCTCAAATCAAGAAGAATATGACTGGTTTTCCTTTCCCTTAAAGTATTTTGTTAGTGAATGATCCTTATTAATATCACCAGAGCAAGTGCTGTAAATTTCTCAGTTTGGAATATATTTTGCTAAAGGAATTCAAATTTTTGGTGCTCTATATAACATCATGCAGACTCGTGCTTATCTTTCTAAGCTTGGTGAGCTTCACCAGACACAGATATTTGCTAAGATTGAGACCATAGAGGTAAGTTGACTGCTGAATAAAATTAGTAATTACATATTTATTTGTTGCAAAAGCAAAGATGTTATTTAAAAGGTATTTTGAGTTGCTTTTTGGTTTGAGCTGTATATTTTATTGTCTATTTTTATTTTTGAGCAAACTTTTCCACAAGATGCATGCAATAAAAAAATGTATGGATTGGTATTTACTTTTCTGAGTTGTCTCAGGGTTTAAAACACTTTGACGAGATTTTGCAAGAAGCAGATGGTATTATTCTTTCTCGTGGAAATTTGGGGATCGATCTTCCACCAGAGAAGGTGAGATATTTCTGCTCATGTTTCTTGGGGTTTACAATTTTATAGTCTTGATTATATTTTTTTGTGCTTCTTCATTTTCTATTGAGTGTGCAAGATAGATGCATAAATGTTCCTACTTTGCTAATGCTAACTGTTAGTCTTGCCTGCGTGCTTGAACCCTACAATGCTATTATATTTGCTCTTAATCTTTGCTTGTCTAGAATATGATAAATTATTAAGTTTAGAATGCTACATGCACATTAGTCCTTTCAGATTTTATACAAGTGAGACTTCCAAAGGTTTTAAAGATTTTAATATATATATGTACGATGTTCTGTATTGTGTTTGGACTTGGGAGCTTGTGGGTACTGCATTTTGATAGTGAGAGTTTGGCTACAAATTTTGAGAGGTTGTCAATGCTGCATCTCAGCGATGGGAGGTGTTTTAACTTGTTATCATTTTGGGTACATGGTTTTGCTTAAGTTGATTTTGGGACTCTGGATGCTATCTTTTGCCTGTAGACAGTGTGCACAGTTTATTTTGCACATGTGAGCTGCATTTCTACTGTAGGAGCTGTGGTTATTGTATTGGGAACTTTATCTGTCTTTATTCAATGTGTGTTTATATGTATGTGTGTGTGTATGCATATATGTGTATGTTTATATATGTATGTATGCATGTAGTATATTAATGTGTTCTGCCACCATTACCCCACAGCCTATGTTACATGAAACTTCAAAGAACCCGGCGTTTCGGGCCGTACCCGTACCTGAAACTCTGAAACTTGGCCGAAACTCGACCATCATGTAATCATCTATTAGAGTTAATATAGGCTTGTTTTTCCTTTTAAATTGTCATCTATGGGTCTTATTCCCTTTTTTCTTGCAAGACAATGTGTTATTCACTTATATATATATATATTATATATATATATATATATACATATATGCCATTTTGGCTGACGTTTCAGCTGGCGTTTCCATTTTTGTGAGGTTATGTTTCTAAACGTACCCGTTTCGGAAACTCCAAAACGCTCCGGCGTTTCGTGCAACTTAGCTGACAGCATTATGCAACCCTTAATGATATATATGAGGTATCCAAGCTCGTGCTCAGCATTCACCATATCTTTAATCTCAGGCTATCCTGGTTTTCATTCTTGTGCTATTCTTTTGTTGAAGAGCGTCGAATTCTATCTTCTGGTAGACTAGTATTCCCTTTGCTGAAGATTGATTTGAAGCTCTTGCATACTATTTACTTATGTCTGGTTACGAGACTTTGATCCTTTCAATGGGGAGAGCTGGAAGCTAAAACTACTATGGGGGATTCGCATGTCTGGCTTATACATGTCACTAATCACAGTTTCCATCTGTGAAGAGTGGTTACTTCTACTTAATTTTTAGTTATTATGTGTTAATGTTGATGTTCAAGTCTGCGTGTCTTGTATTCCTGGAGTGGGTCATACACTTATCAAGGATTGCATTTAGATACTTTTGCTTTTGGTATGAAAGATAATTTTAAGACCTCCGCAGACAAATCATCACTAGATCATTATCTATCAACCTAGAAAGGAACAAGGTCATTTGAATTATCTCTGCTATTTTGGCTGTGGGCTGTTCTTTACATAGGTTTTGGAAATGTGATACACCAAGAGCTGCTTTCTCCTGAAAGTTCAAATTCTGCTCCCATCATCTTTGCTTATTTCCCAAATTGCGTTGATGTGTTTTCAGTGTTTTGTATATGAATGGAAGAATTTAGTATTGGAATTTGTCATATGGCTCTACTTTTCATTCCAACCTATAATCTGTAACTTAGAAACTCAAAAAGCATTGATTTTAGGACGCATACAAATAAAATAGCAAATAAAGATGGAGAGAAGATAGAAGATAGTAATTTATTATTGCCCTGCTTCAAATACATCTCTCTTAACACATTGTAAATCACCATACATGACATTTTATAACATTCCTAGTATGTTATGATGCTTTAACCACTTGACCTTTACATATGATTTTATATTATATTTGGTCACGTGTCATATTGCTTAAACATTAAAATTTACACATCAACATGTGTGCTTATCATAGTTTTAAAAACTGGAACCAGGTTTTGAACTGGCCACCTATCTAACTGGGGATTTGAACCGGAACCAGATCAAACTGGATTCAATAAATCAAATATGAATAAAATACATAAAATAATTAACTTTTAATGAAAAATTATTTTTAAATTTCAAACCATGATTCCAAACCATTAGAGACAAAATATGCAAAGTTTGCTCATCTATATACCATGTAAGGGTGAATATATCAAAATGGCACAGAGTGCAATACATATCAACAACAAAATACATAATCAATGAGGCTCTAAGTGCCTCTAGAGTCCAAAAACAATGCTACAAGTTATTGGGCCACTGGCCTACTACAAATCACTGATCAACATGATCACTCATCAAACTCATCATTGATTCACCACTACTAGAAATGGGATCATCAACAAGAGCTACATAAAATATCATCTAGCTCAAAGTCTTCAGACTTGGATTGCTCAACCTTATAATATTGTAGAAATCGAAAAGGTTTAATATGCCTAACCAATGATTTTGGTTTGAGTGAAGGGTTCATCTCTTCAACCTTATAATATAGTAGAAAAAACTTAGCATGCCTAACAAATTATTTTGCTTTGAGTGAAGGGTACATTTTTGTTAAGGCCATGGTAGAGGAGTTCAACAATCAGTACCACCAACATTAATGAAGTTCAACAATCAATACCACCAACAAAGGTACATAAAGGGCTTTGTTCTCTTGATCAAATGCCAATGCCATACCCTCACACATGACAAAATCAAATGGAAACATTACAATCCCCCAAATCGTGAAATCCTGAAAACTTTTAAGCCTTTTGGATTTTGAGTGAGATCTAATTCTAGTTTCTCCATCTGAAATCCAATGACGTTGGAACCACTCTCAAACATCTTGAGCCAATTCATGGTAATGTTAAAAATTTAAGTAAAACCATTGATTGCTAGCATTGCTAGGGTTGAGTTAGGTTTTTGCTTAGGTTTAGGGTTTAGGAGGGAGAGGATTGGTTTTAAGGCTGAGGGGGGTTGTTTTGGAAGGAAAACAACCCGTGATTTCCTCCAAAACCACCTGGAAAACTGCCATTGGTGGTCCTGAACTCCCCCACAAAATTGAGATCTAACTGGGCCGGTTAGGTACCTAACTGGTACAAACCAGCCCTCCAACTGGATTTTTCTACTGGTTTGTTACCGTGGCCTATCTTACTGGCCGGTTTGACCAGTTTCTGGTTCAGACCGGCTGGTTTTTTAAACTATGGTGCTTATACACACATATTCACGTGTTTTCATTATATCTCAATAGCCCCCATCAACATACAAACACTTTAATCACCTAATCTTGATCTATGATCATTTAGTTTACAATTTTTTGACTTGCATTTAGTACATATGACTGATGTACTTTAATAAAGGAATACATAGGTATGCTAATATTTTTTCAAAACAATGGAAACAACTAGAAATGCAACATAAAACTCTAAAAGAACATGCATTTGCACCCGTTCCAAAAAAATGGGATATTTAGAGTGAATCTTTAGTCATAGTGATAATGTAGAAGAAATGGTTAAAAATCCTATTGTTGCCTGAAATTTGAATGCAGAAACTTGTAGCTTGCATGCAACGTCAATTGCTTCTTGGAGAATATAGGAAACATAAATAACTTAATTTTAGCATAGCATTCTGAAATTTCAAATTTAAGTAGGACATGTGAAACTGAAATATAACTTCAGTCAGTCAGAAAATTTGTAACATCAACAAATTGAACTGTTCTAGGATAGACTAGGATGTTCCTAAACGACCTCTATTTGCATCTCAGGTATTTTTATTTCAGAAAGCTGCTGTTTACAAGTGTAACATGGCTGGAAAACCTTCTATTATCACTCGTGTGGTTGACAGTATGACTGATAATCTAAGGCCAACTCGTGCCGAAGCAACTGATGTGGCAAATGCTGTTCTTGATGGTAAGTATGGTTAAATGCAAGTTTTTCCAAGACTTTTATACATATAGAAAACTATTCTAATAAAATTTTAAGATTTTATTCAGTTAGATAATTTTGTTGTTTTAGGTTTCTATTCATGTACGTTGCCTTTGATATGACATTCAACTGGCAAAAAATTGCAAAATATTGTGTTGAGAATCCAGTTTACTGTTTTTTGGTCTATATATGGTTGAATTTAAGTCAGTGACAACTGTGGCAAATTTCCGGTCTTGCATTTCCTGATTAGTCCATGCACTTCATTGTCACAGGCACAGATGGAATACTGCTAGGGGCAGAAACTCTTCGGGGATTATACCCTGTTGAGACCATATCAATAGTGGGAAAGATCTGTGCAGAAGTAAGTTGCTTTTATCATCAATTGTTTGCTGTTGTATATTGTTCTGGTTAGAATATTTTATTGTTTATAGTTATGCTAAGTTGGCAATTCCAAATGCTTGAAATGGAGCAGAAATATAATGTATGGCATAAAGAGAGTCGGTATATAGTTTGTGGAATTATAATATTGCTTTCAGCTGACAGTTTCTTTCTTCTGTCTTCTGTATGATGTAAAACGTGCTTAAACATCTCATAATGAAAAACTTATGGAACAATATTAATCAACTGCAGGCAGAGAAGGTTCATAACCAAGCTGCTTATTTCAAGAAAACTGTGAAATATGTGGGCGAACCAATGACACATTTGGAATCCATTGCATCATCAGCGGTATGAATGTGCTTTTTGATAGTGAAACTTCCCTTGTTAAACTTTTGATAGGAGTGCACCAGGTTTTGTTTGATGAAAATATTGGTGTGGTTGGCTATTTGCTCTAATCTTTTAATGATCCACTGCAAGTATATGGAAATTGGTGACAACTGAACCAAAAGCATCTATGCTAAAATGTTTTACTTGCAGGTACGTGCAGCGATCAAGGTGAAGGCCTCTGTTATAGTTGTTTTCACATCATCTGGACGTGCTGCAAGGTACTCAAAATATTACATGGTCTGGTTGATCAGCATGGAGCTGTGATACAAGTTGGCTGTGATTTCAACATTGTAGTGCTTGCTTTGTGTGTTGGAAGAAATCCTGAATCTATAATTGCTTGTATTTTGGTTGTTTCAGGTTGATAGCAAAATATAGGCCAACTATGCCAGTTTTAGCTGTTGTCATTCCACGGTTGACAACTAATTGGTTAAAATGGAGTTTTACTGGTGCATTTCAGGTATAGTTGAATAACTCCCAACAAAATGTGGTAGTATATAGTTTCATTTTTTGCTGGTCAATGTGCTCTTTCCTATAGTGAATTCACTCAAGGTTTTAAGCAAATTACTCTTCTTGGTAGCCGTTTGATGCTACTTTATTTAATAATAAATATATTCCCTTACGTACATTGTGATTCATATGATTCATCTACAATAGCACTTCAGCAAGTCAAACAGGTCTGTATTGCTTGTTCTCTGTATGTTAGTCGTTTTATTTAATTCTTTGACATTTTAGTAATAATTAAATGTTTTATTAACAGGCAAGGAAATATATTTTAATCCCAGCTGCTTCATTTAAATCATAAATGATGAATCAGGACTCTGCATCTAATATACCATTTCAACTATAAGAAGTCTTGCTTTTATTAATAAATGTGTTATTTCCCCCAAATATTGATACTGTTGCCTGTTGCTTTTTTGCCTAATGGGATAGCTCTGGGTACTTCTGGAACTGATAATGCTAACATAGATATTTCATCAATTGTATCCTACAAATAACACCAAGAACTATCCGATAATCTATGCAATGGAATAAACAGATTATGACAGAATTTAAGTGAGGACAAGATAGGAGGTATGCTCATTTTATCAAGTAGCTTATATATTTGCAACAAAAATCTGATGCCTTGGCTTAGAGCTTTGCAGCTGTGCTCTTGACTCTAGTGATGGTAAATTTAAACACAAGTTGTACCGATGGGTTAAAAGGAATTGGAAAGTGGGCATGACGGTTGACAAAATAAGAAGCATTAAGGCCTGAGGGTGTATGGTAGGGATAAAATTCTCTTTCAATTGAAAGTTTAGTTGAAGACTGAGCAGTAATAGTGTGAACTTCATACATGAGGGTGAGGAAAGGGCTTTTATGAGGTGTACAGTAGAGAGGTTTCTCTGGTGTAGTTTCTCTGGGTTTTGGACAGTGTTCCACAGGGATGCATCCACCAGGGTGGGGGGTGTAGGTTTTAACCCTGTATGATTAATTGCTGCAAACATATTCTTAATAAAATCAGAAAAGATGTACCGATTCACCATGGTTAAAAAAAATCAGAAAATATGCAATGATGCGCACAAAACATATATTTTACTTTGGAAACCCAAACTGGGAAAACCAAAAAGTTTTTGTTTGTTTGTTTGTTTGTTTAGTATATCTCTTCTTTACTGTATTACAATACAATAGGTATGCCCCGCAGCATCCATACAGATCTGTTTATCTTGGATTAAAATACAATTGTAGTTCCTTAACTAAATTACAAAACCATGGGCTGAACTGCCATGTGCCACAAAACAGCGAAAAGCGAAAATCATTTGCTGAAAACCACCAAAACCTGATGCAAAAACTGCCCATTCTTTTCAGGGTATTGCTCCCAAACCTGCACTGGGGGGCTTCTGCTCCCATGCAAACCCCCAAGCAAGGAGGTTTCGTGTAATGTACCTTCCTAAATTATTTTGGAACAGGATTTATTTCTACATTTTGGGGGCCAATTTTGGTGAAAATGGAGGCCATTTGATTTTTGATAGAAGACTTAGGAGTTAGAGGTAAGTTAATTTAATTTAATTTTGTTTTGTTAATGATATGTGGGGACCACCCACATAAGAAATACACACTCCCTAAGCCAATGATTCGAAATGCATGAGAGGGAAGAAAAGGCGGGAAGAAAAGGTGGGAAGAAAGGACATGGAAGGCAACACACTTCATTTGGCATTCTTGGCTTATCGAATTTGATTCTGTTGCTCGAAATGTTTAGCCGGGTCACTTGCTGTTTAGCAAGAGTTTTCCAAGCGGAGAACTCACCCTTTCTTTGGGGGACTTCGAGTGCCATTGTAGAGAGGTTTATCCATTATCATCTGGAGGAGATTTGTAGAGAGATTTCCAGCATTTGTATTCAGTTCACCCCAACAGTGTGTATTTCTGGAGGACGCAGTAGTGGATCTAGTGTGGCCATTGCAACATTCTTCTGGAGGGCTACTGCCGGGAGAAATTAGGAGAAGAAGACTCAATAGATTTGTTGGCTATTGGTTGGGTTTGAGTGCTGGAAGTGACAACAATATTCAAGAGTGATTTCATAGACTCTGTGGCCAGTGCAGAGGAGAGAAATTTGACATACGTGGGAGATAGAGTTTCAGCCATTGGGGCTATTGCTTACTGGAAGAAATAAGGGAAGTATTGGTGGAGTTGATTTCTACATTTCAAGAGTATCTGGGGAGGATTTTGTTGGTGGTTTGGCAGACGTTGTGCTTCAACAACTATTGGAAAGTGTATGGCTTTTGGGGGTTGATTTTGGAAGGTCAAAACTAGGCCAAACCATTTTTGGGTTTTTGACAAGGACCTTACAAATAATTTTGCAGAATTTTCTAAGTACCAGAGTTAGGGTTTTCAGCCATATCTTTGCAATAGACAGTGTAGAATTGCTGGGGACTACGCAGTGTCTTTTGGGGGTTGATTTTGGGAGGTCAAATCAGGCCAAACCATATCTGGGTTTTTTTCTTGAGGAGCCTAGATATAAATTTGTAGAAATTTTCTGAGCATCGGAGGTGGGGTTTTCAGCCATATCTTTGCATTAGATAGTGAAAAATTGTTGGGAATTGTAGAAATTCCCACCTGTAGATCACCTGGTAATGCAATGTACTAAAGAAAAACACTTGATCTACTTCTACAAACAATTTATTGGAAGCTTAATCGAACATGAGCAACATCAATAAGAACACATATAACTGATATGGAGAAATCAATCACACAACACAGAAGAATTTACCCGGGGAAAGCCTTAGCCTAAAACCCCAACTCTGTATTATAATTTATCATACAAGTGGAAATATAGCCAGTATTACAAAAAGAATCAGTTCAAAAGCTATCCTGCTCTCTCTGCAGTACCTCTGCTGCTCATCGAAAGTCAAAGGCCTCTATCTAACCTTTGGTTTGCCCTCCAAGCCTCCTATTTCTTTGCGCAATTCTGATTGGGGTCCAGTGCAACCACTTGTGCAAATTGGCCTCTTCACACACTCACTAACCTCTGATCCAACTACACAGTCTTGAAGGAGATAAATCCTCATCATGGATGAACTTCCTTTATAGGAAAAATATTCATCCAACTGATAGCACATTGTCCCTTCTCTGATCTCAACTGGGTCTCTGTCTGAACTGACATGCATGAGTTATTCATGAGAGAATCTTCAGTTATCTGAAGTGTAGCAGTTAAATGCAAGCATGCATTAACTAACTGAACTCATATTAATTTAAACAAACTGTTTAAATCAATCTAACTGGACTTGACTCTGTTAACTGAGCCAACTAATTACAACTCAAATTAGAACTCATCCTTATCTCTTTATCTCTTTAACTGATGGATAAATTCCTCAATTAATAGAGAAACTGTTGCATGTCTTCACATAGATTTCATGTTTGATTTTTCACAACTAATTAACTCATGGAGAATTAATTAATTTATTTTCAAACATCTGCTAAGACCAAATTCGAATTTTACTTCCTATTTTTAGTCTAGGGACCGACTAAAATAGGAATCCATCCTGAACTGCTAAAAATAAAATGCTATTTTTAGCACTTCCATTTTTCATTCCCTGTTGCCCAATCCAGCGCTGGTACCCAAACTGATATTTTTAGCAGTGCTATTTTTAGCATTTCTTGTTGCCATTTTTCAACAGGAACTGCGCAGCGCAGTAGTTGGTCAGTTGATTGTAGCTTTGGGTTGTCATTGCTTCACCTGGGCTTTGCTCCGCTTGCCTTTGAGGCAAGCCCAGGTGCATTCCTTCCATATTTTGTACTCTTACACCAGTTTATAATAAAATGGCTTAGCTGCTTCCATATTTTTGATAGTTATGGGCATTTTCTAATTGTTTTGAAATTTCTGTGGTGAAAATTGTTATTTGCTTGCATATCACTATTTTTCCTATTTTGGAACATTACACTTCGTCCCCCCCATGACTCATTTGAACAAGGGGTTGCCACCCACCTATGAGCGCCCCACTCTGCTCAACGCAATATACAGCATGTGGAGGTAGCTGTGCAAAAAATATAACACATATTGAACATTCTCCCTCTTGTTGTTTTCTTAGGAGTACATGATCAACAATCTAGGGCAATAGTGCCCATTGCTTCTCTACACAAATAAAACTTTTCAATGCTCACAAATTTGTCGAAAAATTATAATTATGGTAAAATATGGTTTGCTGGTAGCCCTCATAGTTTCAAGGTTTTTGGCATGGATGTTTAACTCACAGCCTCAACAACAGTTAGCTGATATAAAAACTTTATGCAATTTTTTTTGAAACATTATATAGCTACTTCTATTGTTTAATTTTCCAGCTGATATAAAAATTAAACGAGCAAGCACAACCAATTTAAATACACAGTACACAGTGTTTTTGGTCAAACTAGACCTTGGAAAAACCCCACTGCCTCTTGGGGAAAACCAGTTTTGAAAGGAGGCTTTATTTTACCACTGAAAAGTCCTCAATTCTATCTCCTCAGCTCTAAACTTGGGTTAGATTCAACTGATTAGAGCTTCTCATATGCTGCCATCTTCACTTCACCCCAGAAGCCAGTAATACTCATGGCCTCTGTGAACCTATACTCCCATCATGGACACCATTCACTCTAGCATATGCCACTCTAGATCCCACGAGATACATCACCACCTGTCCATCCCGGAACAACACGACATATCCTCTGTTGTCAATACGCAAAACTGATATCAGGTTCCTCCTCAGTCCCGATACATAAAGAACATCCGTCAATTTCAAAGGAGGTAATGACTCCATCTGAAATGATACTGTCCCCACTCCTGTCGCTTTGACCTTGGTGTAAACTCTAAGCACCACCTCAGAGTCTACTCCCTCAGTAAGACTTTTAAAGTGCTCCCTCACCCCGGTCATATGGAAAGATACTCTGCTATCTATGAACCAGACACTCATGGATGTAGCACTAGTGGCTAAACTCACCACCAGCACAAACTCTGACTCAAACCTCAAGGGAAACTCCTCCACCTTGGCTGATGCTACCACATCATTTTTCTTCCCCTTCTTGGGACACTTAGAAGCATAGTTGACCCATCCCCCCACAAGCAAAGCACTTCACTTTGCTCATGTCCTTCTCGAACTTCTCTTCCTCCTTCTCCTTGGCCCCACTAGTGGACCCTTGCTTCTTGTCCTTCGTTGCAAGGGCGACATTCTCCTCCTCATTTGCCCCACCACTTTGGGAGAGAGTAAAGGGAGGGAAATGGGAGAGGAGAGAGGAAAGGGAGGGAAAGGGGAGCGGGAAAAAGTAAATAGACCTTCTCCCCTCCCATTATTCACTTCATCTATATGAGAGCAAGAGGAGTAAGAGAGTTGGAAGCTTGGAGCGAGGAGCTTGGTGAGAGAGGAGAGTGAGGAACTTGCTAGGGGAGATTGGAGCTTGGGGTTGAAGGCCAAAGAGGTAGGATCTACACTTTAATCTAGCATTTTTTTTTTGTTCATTGCTAATTAAATAAATACAATTTTTCTATATTTCCCATTCCCATTCCTCCATTTTTTTGCAGATTCAAAACTTCAAATTTCAAACATCATGGTTATATGGATTGGCATTTTCTTCTTCTTGGATCCTTTTTTGGTTATTATGGTGTTGGAAAGTAGGAGGAGGAGGGTTGATCAGGAAGAAGAGGATGAAGAAGTGGGTTATAGTGGATTTGATGAAAACCCCGGAGAGGAGTACCTTGGTGAGGAGGAAGAGAGTGAACATGATTCAACCCAAAAAACTAAACAAGACCAAACCCTATGGTGGAAGTACGTTTCTAGGCCTGAACCAGGGAAAGGGGGCGGAACCACTAAATTTGACTACCCCCATTGCAACAAAACTTACACAGGTTCATACACCCTTGCCAGAAGGCATCTCTGTGGGAAAAGGCCAGGGGATGAAGATAAAGAAATAGGAATCAAAACTTGTACAAGTGTGTCAGCAACAAATAGAGCCAAATACATAAGGGAAGAGGAGGAAGCCCAATACAAATCTAAAAAATCAAAGGGTTTCTTTGAACCAAGCTCACAATCACATCAACATGCACAAAGAACTCCTTCAACATCCTCCCATGGAAGTGGATATGGAGGCACAAGGTCACCAAACATCTCTTTAAGGCGTAGAACCATATCAAATTTCCTTGATGAAGGGTGTAGGAATGATGTGGATTCAAAAGTTTACTGGTTTCTCTATGCATGTGGGATACCATTCAATGTTCTTCACTCACCTTATTGGCATGAAATGGTTTCTGCCATAAATGATGCCCCTAAAGGATACAAGAGCCTTGGGTATGACAAGGCTAGAACCGTTGGACTTGATCATGAAAAAGCAAAAATATCACATTCTTTGAGTAGAATGACAAATTCTTGGACTAAGCATGAGGTGTCCATTGTATCTGATGGATGGACAAATGTAAAGGGCAAGCCATTGATAACCGTTACTTGAAACAATTGAACGTATTGGGCCATACAATGTCATCCAAGTCATCATTGATAATGTTGCTAATTGTAAGGTAGCGAGATCAATTATTGAGGATAAATACCCCAACATATTTTGGTCTGGGTGTTTGGTTCACACAATGAACCTTTTGATACATGATATTATTAAGAACAAAAACAAACAATACAATTGGATTGGTGATTTGTACAAGAGAGGCAAACAAAAGATAAAATTTATTACAAATCATAGCAATACCCATGGGATTTTCCGCAGTCACTCAAGATTGGAGCTGTTGAAGATTGCGAAGATTAGATTTGCTAGCTATTACCTCACCTTCAGGCGCCTTTTGAAGGTAAGAGGGTCATTGGCTAGCATGGTATCAAGTCCACACTGGCAGGTATTAAAGGAAAGGGCGACAAATGCAACTAACAAGCAAGGTTTTGAACAGGTGGAGGAGACCACTCTTGATGGTTAGTTTTGGGCACATGTGAGGCAAGTATTGGAATTCACCAAGCCCATTTATCACATGATTCATTTTGCAGATACATATAAACCAATGATTGGGAAGGTGTATGAGCAGATGGATACCATGTTGGGGCAAATAAAAGATATTGTTCAGAAAGACGATTCCAACTTGTATAGACTGATTCACAATTGTGTTTGTACACGGTGGAATAAACTTAATGTTCCACTACATGCCTTGATGTATATCCTTATGCCAAAATACTACTCTCCATCTTGGTTGGGCCAACCTGCACCTGGGGGTGGGGTTAGGGTCAAACCCCATACAAATCCAAAGGTATCTATAGGATATATGGAAGCATTAGACAGGTTGGTACTTGACAGAGAGGAGTGTGCTAATCTGGTTCTTTGCATGCAATGGAAGCTAAAGACAAATTTGATGCTCTCACATGGTGGGAAGCATATGGCGGCATGGGACTTTTGCCAAAATTGGCAAAAAACATTCCCTCACAAGTTGTAAATACTTCTTGTGCTGAGAGGTGTTGGAGCACCTACAACTCCATACATAATGTGAGAAGAAACAGACTCAATTAAAACCGGATAGAAAGCTTGGTTTATGTGCACTACAACTTGAGGTTGTTGAGTCATTACTGTGTTCGGGCTTATGATGATGCAACATATAAAATTTGGGACAACCACCCAAAGGACGATAATTTGGAGGATGGCACTATACATCTTGAGGAAATGGAAGCAAAACTTATGAGAGATGAAGATGAAGCAACAACCATGCCACCCCCAACATCAAGTAGCAGTGCTTGAGTTCCAAGTTTTGTTCCTTTGCTGTCGCCGCCTCCATGTACTTGCCTTCTGGTTCTGGTCGTGGGACTGTACAGGAGGAGACTACTAGAAGACCACCACGACCTGCTCAGAAATTAGACATTATTCGTGGCGGCAAGAGGAAGATGTAGATGATAGATTCACTTGTCTTTTCTAGTTTCTAATAGTTCTAACTTTTAATAACTGTTGACTCTTTCATATTTATTATGATATTTTTGTAAACAATATATGGCAATTTAAGTTTGAAGTTTGAAGTTGGCAATTATAACTCATTGGTAATGAATTATGAATATGATGCTTCGTGAAAGTTGTTTCATTTCATTTCATTTCATGTTAGATATTCTTTGTTGTAATGGTTAAACTTAGCTTACAAGTACAACTTTGGTGATCAATAATGATAAATGTTATATATTGAATTTTGAAAGCTTGAAACTTTAAGATTGATGAATCATGAGACTCAATATGTTGTATGTTACTAACTTGTGGATGTGGTTGATGAAGATTATAACTTCTAGATGATTGTTGTTATATGGTTCAATCTATGTTTTTTTACATCTGATTCATCATTCTACATGTTTTTGTTGACATATATGCATCATATATATATATATATATATATATATATATATATAGAAAACACTCTTGGAAACGATCCCAAACCGGGAGCTTCTGAAAATGTTGCTCCCGCTCCCTCTCCTCGTTTTCACTCCTGCTCCCAAGTAACCTTGCTTTTAATGTTTTGTACCTTGGAGTCAGTTTAATATTATAAAATGAACTTTACTTCTTCCCATAAAGTCACATTTAAACACAAGTGACTTTAATAATTTAAATTACATGGCACAACTCCACATAAAAAATACGTTAGCCCCCCTTGACATTAATAATATCACAATGTCACTTAGACAAAAAGATGTATTCGTAGGCCAAAAGGATAAACCTAGGAAACACTTCCTTGGTACCATTTTCTCAACAAAATTTTGTTAATAAATTTGTAACATTCTTCAAAGTGTCTACCTTGATCAACAACACCTTTTTGTCTTTAATCATATCTCACACAAAGTGATATAGAACATCAATATGATTCGTCTTAGAATGATAAATTGGCTTCTTTGCCAGGAAGATTGCATTCTAACTGTTGGGATCTATCATTACAACTTCTTGTACCAACCCAATACTTGATCATAATCTCTATAACCATACTGCTTCCTTCCTTGCATGAATGGCTTCCATGTATTTGGCTTATGTGGTTGGCAGTGCCACTATAGTTTGTCTCTTTTGTTGATATTTCTAGGGCAAACAAGCTAGGACATTTTTTTTTTAGTAGATAACTACTTCCAATGATCAATTAGTATCAATTACATATATATAACATCCATTATCACTAAGCAGTTATACAAAAGAAAATTTCAACTAATAAACATGAAAGAGCAGTAGAAAATAACCATGAGACAATGAGACAAGAGACACAGAAATTAGGCCCGAGGCCAGGGCAAAACCCATAAGGGGAAAACCCAAAAATATTTCTTCACGAGAGAGAGGTTAAAGTTCATCAATACATCAGAAACAACAACAACAAGTTAATAGCCAAACTAAAACCAAGAACAAGATCAAGTGCCAAGCCCTTTTGATTTTCGGTTCCTTACTTCTGCTTCTAACTTCGTTGGATTAGAGATAACCAAGATACAAATCGATGTGCCAAATGAGAAGAGGTGGTCTCCTTTATATAGTCTTCAAAGGGGGTCGAATGGGTGCCTCCAAGGGGCCTAACCAACTTAAATAATAGGAGGTTGACTTGTGGTATTTAGGAGGAAAAATTTAAATTTAAATTTTCTATTTCTTCACATGATGAAAATATCGACCATGGCTACCATATTTCCAACATCTTGCTCATCCAAATGATTGCTCCTCCAAATAGGTTAAACACATGCCCACTTGTAGATATTTTGGGATCTCGATTCTAAATCTCCAACTTAGTCTACGTCAACAAAGCCATCTATACACTTTGTCCAATCCTGGTCTTCTTTGGTAGCACAATCCATAACTAATACTGTGACACAAATACTTGAAAACCCTGTTTACTACTGTTGAATGCCCCTTCCCTGGTTTTGGCATAGATGTTCAATATGTTCAATAGTCTAGTATAGACCATTGCATACGTCAAACTTCCAACCGTAGTGGCATATGAAAGATGGGACATGTCCTCTTCCTCTTCCTGTGTCTTGGGACACTTATTTGCAAATAACATTACACCTACAGGAATAGAACCTCCACTGATTTACATTACTGCATACTAAACTTCTGCAATATTGTTTTGACATACTTCCTTTTATTTAACGAGAGTTTCTTGTTTGCCCTATCTCTTTTAGTTTCCATGCCCAAAATGAAATTTGTAGCGACAAGGTCCTTCATGTCAAAATTAAAGGACGATTGAGTTTTTTGTTTCACTACTTCGATAATTTCCGTCATTTCCAATTAACAACATACCATTCACATACAAGACCAAATAAATGAGACGATCGCTAACTAATTTGAAATAGGCAGTGATCTGCTTTGCTCCTTGTGAAGCAAAGTCCCAATATATAAGTATCAGAGTTTTGATGCTACATACTTGGTGATTTCTTTAATCTATACAAAGACATTTTCAGCCTACATATTAGCTCTTTCTTTCCTTTCACATTAAAGCCTTCTGGTTGCTTCATGTAGATTTTTTCTTTTAGATCTCCATTATGGAATATTGTTTTCACGTCTGTTTGTTTTACTTCAAAATCAAAAGAAACAACAATAGATAAGAAAAATCTAATAGGAGTTAACTTTGCAACAAGAGAAAAAATTCCTACCAAAGTCAATACCCTATATATGTTAATAACCTTTTGCTACTAACTAAACTTTGTATTTCTCAACTCTGCCTTTTGCATTCAATGTTTTCTTAAATACCCATATGCTGCTAATGGGTTTTCATGTAGTCGGCATGTCCACTAGATTCCAAGGCTCATTCTTGCCCTAGGTTGTCATTTCTTCAACCGTGGCCTTTTTCTAGAGTTTTCTAGTGCCACATACCCATACTAAATTTATCCTAACCACACTTGCAAAAACTTGATTTCCATCTCTCATACATTTTGTTAAACACTTTACATGTAAACCTTTCTTCAATTACATTGTATACAACCCATTAGGTAATTTTTTTCTTGTAGACATTTTGTATGAAATCAATAAGAAACATTTCTTTGATTCCACTTGTAACATAATAATTGAAATATACCACTCAATCATGCAGCTTTTGATTTATGTCTCTGAGGTATTTTATCAAATAGTTTGTATGCAAATTGTAATAGGCATAGATAAACTACAACAGTACTATCATACAAGAATGCTAACATACAACAATACTATCTCCATTCATAAAACAACATTTTCATTGGGGTATTTCATCAAAGAGTTTGTATGCAACGAATCATTAAATCATTTACGCATTTCTTCAAATACTTTGCATGCAAACTAATATAGCAATTTCCTCTATGCATATCTCCTAAATTATAGCAATCCAAGTTTTGAAAATTGAATCGAATGATCAGTGGGAGTTCTCCTCACTATGGTCTAGGTTTCAACCTCTAGAACCTCCAAGTTGAAAAGTTATAGCAGAAATGTCAACATGACTTCTTTGATGCATGATTTTAGGAGCATCTAGGTGTTGAAAACATAACTAGTGTTGGTCTTCATAATATAATTTCAAATGTACTATTGATGTAATTATTATATTCATTTTCTAGTCAAAGCATGTTCATGCTTTTAGGGCTTATTGAGTCAAAAGAAAATTCATTCTGAGTCAAAGAAATGTATTTGAGTCAAAGTCCTATTTGGACTCCTTGCAAGAAAAAGAAAAATCATTTATTTGAATCAAAAAGTCATTTTTGTCATCCACAAGATCAAGTTGGCCCTACTTGGACAAGTTGGCCTTGAAGAGGCACCTATTTGACCTCTTGGACAACTATAAATAGAAGATATTTCGACCTCATTCACTCTCTCAACACATTGATTTTTGTGCCAAACAGAAGAAGAAAGATAGCGAAGTCAAAGGAGAGGAGATGAATCAAATGAGAGAGAAAACTCACATTTCTTGGCTTGTTTCTTTTCACATGTGCGAAGGTGTTGGGGCAACTCTGTGAAATTACAGGTTTTAATTTCTGTGTTTCGATCATATTTGACAAGGTTTGACTAGCGTTGACTTTTGTTGACTTTGGCTTGGTTGGAGGAGATTTGAAGGAGGGGCTGACTTGGGTCTTTGTGGCAGTCTTGGTCTTGGGTCTTGGATATCTCACTTTGATCTGATTCTATAAGAAGAGGATTTGTTTGGTTTTTCCCCTTTGTGGGGTTTTTTCTTGGCTTGGAGCCTACATCTTTGTGTTTGTCTTTTGTGATCTTCATGTGCTTTATATTTTGATAATTGCTTGGTGAGGAAGACATAATAAAAGAAATAAAAGCCAACAAACATTCACAAGTAATTATCAAGAAAGAGGAATCAACCCTGATCTATTAGTAGATTGAAATTTGATTTCTCAACATTGTACCAGAGTTAAGGTGAAAGAAGGAAGCTTAAAGATCACATCTTGTTGGTACTCTTGTTTGAAGACATTCTTGAAGCAACTATCTTCTCTCTTCCTCTCCAATGGCAAGATACATGAAGGTCGGTCTCAATACTCTCAGGAGTCTCCTTGAATCTATCAAAGGTTGCATCATCAAGTTCATCTCCAAGCTATCTAAAGAAGTCATGGAGGAAGTCTTAATTCCGCTCTTACAAGTTCATTTGAAGATGATAATACATGGGTAATTGACAGTGGAGTTTCAAGGCACATGATAGGGGAACGTGATAAACTCAAAACTCTATCAGAAGGAAACTCTTCTTACTCAGTGGAACTTGGAGACAAGAATAGCTACTCAGTCAAAGGTATTGGATCTACCTCCTTGTAGTTGGAATCCGACAAAAATATTCATCTCAACAATATCCTCTATGTTCCAGGTTTGAAAAAGAACTTGCTTTCTATTTCTTGCTTAGAAGATGAAGGTGATAGTGTGGCATTTGTTGATGGCAAAGTTATTATTAGGGCAAAGGGATCTAGTATTGAAAATGCAAGGACTATTGGGTTTTGTGACGAGAGGTTGTATAGACTTCTAAGTCCTCCTCCTCAAGCTCTAGTACATTTAGACATCAACCCTTATGAATTATGGCATAGAAGGTATGAACACCTCTGTTACAAGATATTGCCATCATTGAACCAAATGGTCACTGGTATACCCCAATTAAAAGAAGAGCACAAAGGAGTGTGTAAGGGATGTGCCCTTGGTAAGAATATAAATAAAACATTTACTAGCAGTGACACAAGATCCAAATTTTTTTTGGACCTCATACACTTTGATGCTTGTGGACGCATGTCAAAGAAGTCACTTGGTGATCATCAATATTATGTAACATTTATTGATGATCACTCCAGAAAGACATGGATATACCTCTTGAAGTCTAAGGATGAAGTATTCGAAAAGTTCCAAGAGTTTAAAGCAGAAGTAGAAAACTTGAGAGAAAGGAAGATCAAAACCCTAAGATTAGATAATGGTGGAGAATATACTTTTAGCAAACTTGTGGCCTTTTGCAAAGAAGCAGGAGTTAAGAAGGAGCTAATAGTTCCCTACAATCCTCAACAAAATAGTGTGGCTGAAAGGAAGAACCGATCCATTGAAGAATGTGTAAGATCCATGCTACATGACCAAGACCTTCCCAATTTCTTATTGGGAGAAGCTTTTGTGACAACAATCTACATACAAAATATAAGTCCTTATAGAATTCTTGATGACATGACCCCGAAAGAAGCATTCATAGGAAAAAAGGCTAAATGTTGATCATCTCAGAATTTTTGGATGTCTTGTATATATTCACATTCCTTGGGACAAAAGGAAGAAGTCGGACCCAACAGGTATGAAAGGTATTTTTGTTGGATATAACACCTCATCGAAAGCATATAGAGTCTACAAAAAGGAAGAACACCGTATTGTAGTAAGCAAAGATGTTATTTTTGATGAAAGTATTGCATACAAGAAGTCCAAGTATATTCCCATTGATTTTGATGAAGAAGAAGAACCTTTCTTTACAAATAAGAAATTTCAAGGTAAGACAATCCTACAAAACCTTCAACCAATCACCAAGCAGAACCAAAAGGACCAAGTGAACTAGCCATCATTCCGGAAACTCGAAAAAGACTAGCTTGGTTAACATTAACTCTACAAGAAGCGGAAGGACATGCAATGGCAAAAGGAACATTCAGAGAAAGCAAGAAGCCCAAGAGATATTCAGGATATGCAACTTACATGACTAAACTTATTGAAACAAAACCTACCACTTATGAAAAGGCAGTCGAACATCAAGAATGGAAGAATGCAATGCTAGAAGAATACCCATCCATAATGAAGAATGATGTTTGGGAAATTGTTCAGGATTTTTAAAAACTTACCACAGGGTTAAGAATGATTTTTTTTTTTTTTGCGATGGCCTTAAATCTGATATTCAAAAGTTTGTGGCAGAATGTTTGATTTGCCAACAAAATAAAGTTGAGACAATTAAGACCCCAGGTATATTACAACCTTTATCCATTCCAAGTCAACATTGGGAGGAGGTTTCAATGGATTTTATCACAGGTTTACCCAAGTCCGAAGGAAAGAGTGTCATCATGGTGGTAGTTGATAGACTTACCAAGTATGCACACTTTTATGCATTATCTCATCCATTTAAAGCCAATACAATTGCTACTGCATTTATGGAAACAATTCAAAAGCTACATGGAAACCCAAAGATTATTGTAAGCGACAAAGATCCTATTTTCACTGGAAATTTTTGGACAAAATTATTTTCTTGTCTGGGTACTCAATTAGCTCATAGCTCATCTTATCATCCTCAATTTGATGGGAAAACTGAGATATTGAACAAATGTCTGGAAGGATACTTCGTTGCTTTGTATCTGATAAACAAACATAATGGGTCAAATGGTTACCTCTCGCTGAATGGTGGTATAACACTTCTTTCCATACTGCAGCAAAAATGACCCCATTTATGGTACTTTCTGGATATCGTCCACTGTCCATCACATCATATTTAAGAGGAAATTCTAAGGTTCAAGCAGTGGAAGATCACATCGAGCATCAACAAAAAGTTCTACAACTCTTAAAGGATAACCTCACTTTGGTGCAGAATAGAATGAAACAACAAGCAGATCAACATCGCAATGGAAGAAGTTTTGATGTAGGTGACTAGGTATTTCTACGACTACAACCATAGAAACAAATGTCCCTCAAGCAAGCTAAGAAGGATAATAAATTATTTCCAAAGTATGATGGTTGGTACAAGGTGTTGCAAAAGATTGGTACTATGGCATACAAATTGGAACTTCCTGCATCTTCCTGAGTGCACCTAGTTTTCCATGTTTTATGCTTAAAGAAGGTTATAGGTGACAAACTCCCAGTTCAAACAATATTGCCAGAACTTGACGACGAAGGAAAACTCATATTGGAACTTGAAGCAGTCACAGAAACAAGAACTCGATAGCTACGAAATCAATCAATTTCAGAGTATCTCATCAAGTGGAAGAACTTACTCGCTGAAGATTCCACGTGGGAGGATGAGAATTTTATATTGAAGCATCTAGAACTACTGAAGCATTGAGGACAACACTTTTTTGAAGGAGAGGGGCATGTTAGGACCCTATAATACTAGTGTATTCCCTTATTATTATTGTCATTGTAGCCCCTTATTGTTATTATTGTGCCCATGTTGTCCCCATACTGTTATTGTTGTACCTCATAGAAGCACGCTATTGTTTTTTTTTTTTTTTTTGTTTCTTTTTCTGAATAAGACTAATTCTATTAAGAAAAGAAATATGGTACAATCAGAGCTTTCAGAGAAGCGAAGCTAAAGAGCAAGGGAGCCGGAAATGATATGATATCAACCTCGGTCCCAAAGAGCAACCACGACATAAGTAAAAGATGACAGAGAGGACAGAAGGAACGAGCTGGTCTAGGGAGTCTACCCAGCATGGGCAGAATCTTCCAATCTACATTTTTTACCTTTCTTTTTACTGACTTTGACCCAACCATTTTGATCTGGCTGGACCAAAACTACTTGCAGATTGTTCTGTGCTAAAGGAGGAGACTCCTTGTCTGAATTAGAAGGCGAAGACTCATGTGAACGTTTCTGCGAGAACAGAGGCGCAGAATGATCCTCGGCGCAGGCTAAGGGCGCGTCCTTCGGTTGCTCCAAATTCTCCTCTTCCACTTCAATGTCCTCCTCATCAGAGCTAAAGGACTCTATGCCATCCATAGGGGGTATATCACAAGGTTTCCAACTCTTGGATTTGGATTTGCGAGTGATATTCTTCTTTTTGTCGAAGAACGATGCACATGAGTTCTGGAGATGCCCCGTCTGATGGCAATGGCGACACCTGAAGGCTGTGTTCTCATAGTCCAAAGTTTGCGTCCAATGGAAGTCCCCGACTTTGAGGATGATCTGATCTGGCAACCCTTTACTAATGTCTATTTCTGCACAAATTCTGCCAAAGGTATATATTCCTTTCTCCGCCCTTGAGGTATCTGTAGCCAGGAAGCGGCCTAGGGTGTCCCCGATTCCTTGAAAGACAGCAAAATGCCATAGATGCGCAGGGAGATTTGGAAGCCTGACCCAGATAGGAAGCTTGGTGATGACCGCAGTGGAGGGGTCAAAGTCTGGGAACCAGGGGGAGAGGAAGAGTCCAGCTGATCCCCAGAACCAGGGGCCTCCCGTTAAGGCTTTCTGGTAATCTTCGTTGAAGGCGAAGGCTACAATAAAGAAGCCTTTTGAGCAGAGGAAGACTTTGCAGTTGTTGGTCCAATTGGAATGGATCCACTGGTATAGATCAGCCGTGCGGGGCCATAGGCCATTAAATCTGCAAATGAGGGCTGTTTCTGCAAATGTCTGGTATTGATCATCCAGAGATGGATGAGAGATTTCAATGGCAGGGGTTTCCTCCATTTTGTCCACCAAGAAAGGTTTGGGAGCCTCGGCAGATTGGGCAGACTTCTTGGCAGGCTGTGCATGTACTGCATCTTTGTAGGAAAAACCTTTGGAGGTAGAGGATTGCCCAACTGCACCTCCCCTTAGTCGAAGTGATAGGATCACTGTGGCATTTCTTTCAATATTATAAAAGGAAAGAGGCAGATTGTTATCAAGCTGCTTACCTGCAAAGAGGAGCCGCAGAAGGGAGGAAGGGATCCCCAGCCTCTGTTCGAGTATCTTTAAGAGATGGCGCACTGTGAAAGACGGCTGGACCCCAAGGAGCAGGGTTTTGCCTGTCAGAAGAATTATTTGAATCTGAAAATTCGCTTGCTGGAGATGAATAGGATCTCGGCTGCCTGAATGAGGAGTCGAGGTTGCAACAGTGAGATTGCGGGACTGCAGAGCCAGCTCCAGATCCTGGCAATACTGCTGCTGCATGTGGAAGAGTGCGGTAGTTGCCAGGGGTATTTCGTCAAACACTTGCCGCGCATAGGGAGGGGATTTCTCCTCTGCAAGCAAATCTGGCGAGTTCAAGTGTTCCGGTCCTCCGCTAATCCTACATTCGGTGCACTGGGTTCTGAGATTCGGCGCCCACCACTGATGAAGGTCGTGCACCCTCTTGAAATCCGGCGCCCTTACCAAAGTAACCGTAAGCCTCGCGGAGGGAATGCGATGCAGCGCCTTCGACTCGACCCCAACGGCGGATAGAACTAATTCGTCGGTGGAATGCCGCACTGCGAGGCTCGCTTTTCTGTCGGCTCCGATTTCCGGCATCGTCTGCTGGTTGGTGAAATAGGCATCATAAGCCGAGCAGATATCATCCCTGGGATTAACATAGAGGCACGGAACCCACTCGCGCAGGGCGAAGAATGCGTTGTGTGATTCAATGCGGCTGTGTTTGTCCTTGAGAGCCACGGCGAGCCCGGCCGCCACCAGGCTTCTGGTGATGTGCAGGCCACGCTTGACCTTATTGCTCATTATTCTGTCCACGGGAGCCGAGAAGAAAGGCGGGTTCCCCATTTCGCTCAGGTCAATCGGATGATCTTCGAAAAGGTAGTCAAACGATACAACATATAAAAGCACGCTATTGTTATTGTTGTGCCCTTACATTATTATTGTTATGTCGCCTCTGATTATATTATGACCCTTTAGACTTCTATATATAGAAAGGAGGTCTTGTCATTTGTATCATTGAAGAATTGTTCATTTGTGTAATGTAAAGGAGGTTGCCCCCTCGAAGAGGCTACTTTTGAAGTCGATGATCTATTTCTTTTTTCTATATTGTGAGCTGGTTGCATAACAATAGATCTATGGTTAAGATGAATCTATGCTAGTTATAAAATACTCATAACTAGGGACAGATGGATGACCAAAAATGGCAAGTAGAAGCATTTGGGATGCCTTAAGATTTACATGCATCTCCTCTTTACAGAAAATAAAATATCATGTAACTTTTAACAGGGATATTAAGTCCTTTCATTTGGGTGTAATCGCAACTTTTAGATCAGAGTTGGCTATTGATATTTCAGCCAGAATTGTCAGGAAGGATGTAGATTCTCTTGAGATGGGAACCAATGCAGATATACTGGATCTTCTTGCCTAAGCTTTGCCTATATGATGTATGTTTCTTAATTTTCTTTATTTGTTCAGAAAATCATGCCATTAAGATTGGGTGAGGCATGCAATAGTCAATGCTTGTAGTGGTCCTGATGACCTAGTAACCTCCACAAATTAATCATATATTGACATATTTTGTTTCCTTTCATCATAGATTCCCAAAACAAGGGGGCATTGGTCATAGTTATGAAGAAAAATGGAAGTACTAAAGGGCATTTTGATTTCATTAATAATCACAAGGCATTCTATCATGTTTAAGAAGAATTTGTTAGATATTTGTTGATGTTTTTTGTAGGAGTTTTAAATGGTAGGTGAAAGAGTATTTTTATTACCCTTGGTTGATTTTATTGGACTTGGATTATATTCTTTCCTGGGTGGAGTGCTGTGTTTTACGTTGGCGTATATATTGGCCTTGTGGGATTTTCTGTCTTTTGTTTAACATTTTTATGCTTTATTTTCAGTATTGAAATTTATGAGATGTTTATGTGTGGGTGTATTTGAATATGTTGTTTTCATGCATGTTATATATCATGTTGGATGCAATCCTTGCAAATTGAATAAAAATCGAAGTCAAAGCAAATGGGGAATTAATGTTCAATTTTCTATGTATTTATCTGTTGCTTTTCCTTATGAAAATATTCCGTGTTCAATTTTTTTAATGGAAAAGTGAAATCATTGCAGGCAAGGCAGTGTCTTGCTGTCAGAGGAATTTTTCCTATGTTAGCAGACCCTAAACACGCGGTAAGTTTCTTTCTACAAGTCAGTAGTTTTGGTTTATTGCCTTTCGAAAGTCAAAGAATTTATAAAGTGAAATTATGCATCCTGGTCGGTTCAGTGTTGTCAAATGTGTTGTAAGAAGTGCTAACAAGTTGGTTGTGCTTAAAAATTTGATTTCTCCAATCCTCACGTGTCCTCCTCCATCACTTGTATTACGTTGTATAACCTGAATATCTTTGGCTTTATCGAGACTTTGCGTCGATGCAGGAAATTATTTGTTAATGATTCGGTGTTCCTTTATTGAAGATCTGTTTCTCACCTTCACTTTATCTTTCATATATATATATAACTTTATCATAAGTTGTACCCACTTATAATGCAGTCGCATATTAAGAAAATGATACAAGTATATGCTAATTTTAAATCTCTTGCAGTAATACTTGGGACCACTAATTCTAGTTAGCATAATCCTTAAATAATTTGAATTGACATGGTGTTTTTCGTCCACAATTTATCTCATGTATCGGCTACATATGTGAAATAATTTGAATGGATTTTTACGTGCTTTCATGTCTCTAAGCAAAATGTTCGATTCTGATTGGAATATGGTATTCTTGTCATTAGGGCATTGCATTTCATATTCACCTCATAGTAAACAAGATCAATAGCCTAGCAATGCTCATCCCTCTAATGATCTCCTACATTCTGCAGGCTGAGACTACAAGTGCTACAAATGAGTCTATATTGAAGATAGCGTTGGATCATGGAAAAGCGGCAGGCATAATTAAGCCTCATGATCGTATAGTTGTATTTCAAAAAGTTGGTGACTCATCAGTTGTGAAGATAATAGAGCTTGAAGAATAAACGGGCAAAGATAACATACGATCGTTTCAGAAAGTCATTTTTCTGGTCTTCCACTGACTTGTTGAGAAGATAATAGAGCTCGAAGAATTAATGGGGGAAGACAACATACATTCTTTTTAGAAATCCATTTTTGTGGTCGTCTGGTGACTTTGCTTTTGATATATCCTGCAATGGGAAATATCAACAATAGATTGTGTTACGATTTGAAAGAGAATCTCTTTCTTGCTGTGATATTCTTGCAGGCGGTGTTGCTATGAAGTTTTGCTTGAATGTTAATTATTTCATTTTTGATATTAGCGATATTGCCTGATTCAGGTTTATCACCCAATTCTATGGCATGATTCCTGCATCACCAGATGCATAAGGCTGAGTCCATTCACTAGTACGGACCTTAATCAATTTTATGGAAATCAATTTGTTTTTCTAAGCGTGCCATTTCTCTCTGTATTAAATTTCTTGCATATTAAATGAAGAAAACAGTGCTGAAGAAAACAAACATACATAGCAGCAACACAGATGTTACTGAAAAACCCATTTCGGGAAAACTAGCAAGAAGTCGCCTTTGTTTGACTCCTCTTTTTTTTTTTGTGACTAGAAGCACTGGCAATTGGGCTGGTTTTGTACTCGCATGACATCGGGTTGATTCTGACCACTACCACTATAACCTCTAAGTGCCTATGTATTCCCCTTCGGTAGACGGGTAAATTAGAGGGATTTGAACCTCGAACCCCCTGGTACATAACACTTCATTTTCACAGCCATCGCCAATCGAGCTGCCCCCTGGGGGATTTTTGTTTCGCTCTTTTTATTATCAAGAATTATTACAAAAAAAGCTATACACTACAGAGATTGTGTGTATTCTTACTCCTTGGCTGTGCCTTGCAGATCACCTTATTTTTGAAATTTTTTCTATCCCAGAGGTACTCTATTTCTTGTAGGCACGCTAAAAATTCTGTTCATCCACATGGTCTAGGAACATATTTCTTCCTGTGTCCATAGTCTCTCTGCTGCTACAACGTCAAGCCCCCAAGCTTTTCAGCTACTCATGCCAACTCTACAAGCCCCCCGTTTGTTCATCGTCCTATGGCCTCTTTCTTACCTCTGTCTGTTGGTTTTCCTTCCTCCCTTGAAGGCCAAGAGACTTAGAACTGTTGTGGGTTCCTCTTGGATGTCTCGCACTTTCTGCTGCACTAAATGGTCTTGCAGGGCCTTGCTTGACTTGCCATGTGGCAACCTCTGATTGACCATTGAATGGCCACATGGTCGTTGGGTTTGTGCAGGTTTTCTCTGTGGTGCAGAGTGCAGAATGTGAAGGTGTCACCATCCTTTTTTTTCTTTATCATGGTAAATCGGTAACTTGTTGGAGTAACCTGGGCAAGGCCCAGGGTCAAACCTTCCAGCTGTCACTATAACACCAAAGTATATGCAACAGCGTGAAAGCCAGATATACCAATAACTTATGGCTTAGCAAGAGCCAAGACTTCCTAACCCCACCGGTGTGGGATCCATCCCAAGGGTCACCTACTCTTCGAGCTTTATCACAACGGGCCAAACATGTCCCGTGGAATTGAAACTGGATGGATGGGGTAACAAACCATGCTTCCAACCACTTGAGTAACAAACCAGGGATGTCACCTTTCTTTTCTAAGCAAGAGATGGACTTTTAAGCTTTTTTGATAGGCCACATGGTGACCTCTTGGTGGTGGCTTCTGCTGTAAGCTTCTCCTGCCACATAGCTATGTGGCCTTTGGCTTTAGGCTTTCTCCCCTTGCTTTTCATTGTGGAGTGTGGACGTAAACTCTTCTTTGACTCTCCCTTCTTCTGCACGGTCAAAGGTTTTGCATCTACACTCATTTCTGTTATGTAAAGCGCGGGCACAATACTTTGTCCCAAAGCCTTGTTCAAAGCTCTGAATACCTCTTGTTCCGCGTGACTTGAAGCTCTGTGTGCACTTTATGCTGTTAGTCTCTTTCTTTGATGTATGTGGAGATAAGCTCTGTGTTACTTGCTCCTTATCTTCGTGTACACCAGAACCTCCCTGGGCATTGATAAAGGGCTTTGACTATACTTACGAAGGAGAGGCTTATCAAAGGGTTGCAGTCATTCACCTGCATCTTGAGCACTAACCTGAACATATAGAAGAAGCCATTTCTTTGTCAATGATCCATTTCGGATCGTCACCAGAGTGCTCTATGCTTAGGAATGAGTTGTACCGCACCTTTTTGAAAATGACTTCTCTACAAAGAGAACATACTCATGGATTGATAGTTATGCACATTCTGATAGTTATGGATTGAAAAGCAAATGTTCATCCTATTTCATCAAATTTGACTCTTAAGAACATGGATCATAACTGCCAATGTTTATAGAATGTTGTAGATTTAAGCAAGATGTATCAACGGATGTCTCGATTTGCAAAATGGTTATATGTTGTCGCTGTTTGTTTACGCTGCTTTACTCGTATCTTGTGCTGTGTGGACATCTCCAACATGACATCAAACATGAATAGCATTAGACGTGGGTCTTAAACAGTCATTTTCATTATTTTGGCAAAGTATTTAAGTAATTTGTGGTGGTTGTCTTTGTGATGCTTTCTCAAAGACAAGCATACTATATCACGATGATATACCTGTTTTTTTGAGGATTTTGATCTACATTAATACAATCGCTATTACGGAGATTTGTAATAGAAGGATATGAATGCAATTCAAGTTCAGAGGCAATTCAGATTCAAAACATATCGCTGGTTAAGCTTGGAGTATTGAAGCTAAAGTGCCTTTATACTATAAAACATCCTTCAAAATGATTGAACTGATAAATTGCCTCTGGGTGCCTTGTTTAGAAGAACTAAAAGCTTTTTGGCACTGAATTCATTTCCATTTTTGTTTCAAGGGCCTTAATATTCCTTATAATAATTTTATATATTTTTTTAAAGGATTTTTTTAATTCCATGCCTTAAAAAACTTTAAACTCATACAAAAAAATTATATTATTCAATAAATTGCTGGTACCATTTCTGTTGTTGAACAAGGCATGTGTTCCTGCCACTCCAATTCTTTTATAAGAAATGGAGATTCGCAAGAACGAAGTTTCCATTTTTCTTGTTTTATTAGTTATAAAAGTATTGTTTTTCAAAAAAGATTATTACATTCCTTAATTTTTTTACTTAAATAAGGATTGTAAGATATATTTTTAAACATGAGAGTTTTTCCTCTCATTTTGACACATTTTAAAGCTCTGTTCATTTTGAGATGCATGTTGCAGTGTTTTTATATGTAAATGCTTCCTATCATACCCAAAATCAACATTTTTGACTTTGATTTATTTCCCACGAACTCAACAAATGAATGACTTTGGTTTGGAGTTGAAGAGGAGAATATAATGGAGATGTTAAATGTTTGAAGATAAAACCCACCCCTTCCACTAAGTTTCCTATAAGATGAATTACGTGCATGAAAGACACCATTTTCTATTCAATGACCCTGAGCACTTCTCATATAATATAAACCAAGCTTTCTTTAAGTTACAGAAATAGTGAAGTTTATAAATGTCTCAACTATTAATATAGTTGCCTTCACAGTGTATGTTTTAGATTGACCTTCCATTTGCAAATCAAAATTCCATCCAATCTTAACGTTGATCAAGATTGCAAGCATTCTAAAATGGAGATATACCAAAATGTCAAATTGCAGGACAACTTTTAGCAAGCTTTTCAGCTTTGCATTGTCAATTTTTGTTTGAATTGCAATATTTTTGTAAAAGCCCAATTGAAGTACCCTTGAGGAGGAAAGAATTGTTAGCAAGCATCCACACAACATCTTCCAAAGCCAAAAATACTACTCTTCCATGCATTTAACATGTCTCATGGGTATTTGGACGAGCTGCTAAATACATTAACATTCTCATTGGATAGTAGAACTCATCACAAAGCCTTGATAAATAGGAAATATGAACTATATAAAAATTGTATTCTCTATTGTTGTGAGAGGGCTTGAGCTTGAAAATTAGACATTTAAAGGACTAATGCCTTGAAACATGCTTATAGAAGTTGGAAGGCATGTTGTGTGTCATCTATGCTATGGAGGTTGTTAATCAACCCTAGAAACCGCAAGCGCTATTAACTAGCAATTCTGCCCCATGAATGAAATATTTATTGAATAGACTAATTCTATTTACGATAAGAGGCACAACTTACAACTGTTCTACAATATAAAATTGAAGATTATACCTTATCAGGATAATTAGAGCTATTGAAGATTATACCTTATCAGGATAATTAGAGCTAATTTTCTTTTTAGTAGACCACAATATTTTGTCAACATTATGAAGAGTTATTTGCCTATATAGAAGAAAATGTGAAAAATCATAGGAATGATGACAAAATTTTAAGGACACTTGTCCATGAACTTCCAAAATGCAACATATAAGTGATATTTTGTTTCGTTATTTTGTGTAATAACAAGTGCTAGTCTATTTATGTTACAAACATCTTTTAATTTGAAACAAGCACTTGGAAAAAGGTTGAACTTCATGTAATTTCAAACGTTAATTACACCATATGGAGAAATAGACTCCACCAATCCACTGCTCAAGGGGAATTCAGTCTCTTTGATATGAAAAGCACTACGGGAAAATATTATAATACCATAAACAATGGGATTCTATGAATGATGCCATTGGAAATTTCAAGGCAAGAAAAGATTTGAATGGATGGAGGGAATGGAGGAGTTTATGTTGATTTTTTTGTAGCATCGGGAGGTATCCTTGTACAGAAAAATTGTTTTCAAGTCGATCTAGTGTTGAATAATGTAACTAGTTTCAGTCTTGATAATTCTCATTTGACTCATGTAATGATGTAATCTCTATGTATGGATCAAAAGAAGAAAGAAAATTGCAAAATTAAATTATTTATAAAACATGAGTTTCATGCTTGGGTCAATGGTCATTAGGTTGAACCATCCATTGTATGCTTATAGGGTTTGTTATGAGTCAAAGGTCATTGTTACATTGTTAAAAACCCTATTGGGCACTTGTATCAAAGAGACAGATTATTTTGTGAATTAGAAGTGTCTAGGAGGCTCCAAGAGACAAGTCAACCAACCTTGCTTAAGTCAGCCTAAGAGGGCTTAAAGAGCCTCTTGAAAAGGCTATATAAAGGAGGTGCTTTTGCCTCCTTGGGGATACATACATGCACTTCACTTGAATGTGGTCTATGGTCTTAAAGGGATGCGAAGAGGTTAGAATGTCTCAGGAGGATCTGATCTACATCGTCTTCTGTTCTCTCATGTGAGGTCCTGTTGTGGCCACAACCCCCCCATAATTTTTCCACACAAAAATATGTGGGGACCCTTTATTAATTTTGGTTGATGTTACTCCTTCCTTGCATTAGGTTGTTTGCTATCTTTTTACCCCACTTTTTGGAAAACTCCCTTCTTTATGGGTGTTTGGATGACTTACGATTTCTCTAGGCTTTATTGCTTCACTTTTGAGACTTTTTCAAGGATCGATCATGTTAATGACTAATGACTTCTTTGGTTACTATTGCTTGGCTTTTGGGCTTCTTGCTTATGCTTCGTTATGACCATTATGATTGTCACTTTGCTTGTTGGATTGTTGACACCTCTTCGCTGCCTTTTGCTTTCACGACAACACTTTTTGATGGTTACAAGAAAGTGATGTGGCACCTTCAATTACCACATCACTTTCACATTGCACGTAAAGTCGCATTGGTTATTTATCTCATATACTTCTGCCGACACCTGTTTTGATAAAAACACACACATATATAAAATTGTAAATCAATTACATTTTAACTTTTTATATATAATTAAAATAATATATATTGATATATAATGAATTTTATAATATATATATATTACACAACAAAAACAATTATGCATACTAATATATTAATAAAACATAATATTTATGAAATTATACATTACACAACATTTTCATTATAAATATTAAATGTATATTATAAAACAAAAAATTACATGTGTACCCATTCAACGTAACAAACCGATTGACCTCCTCACTGTGTCCCTTTATGTTTCTCGTTAACTCCACGGGTGCCCGGAGCCCGGAGCCCGGTTCTTTTCAAGCCTGGTCCTTCTTTTAATGATCCCCGGACATTCCTCATCCAGGCTTACGTGGAACAATCACGGTGAACCATCGGAAACATTCTAACTCACATACCTTCATGTGAGTTGGCTATTCCTTGTGACCAAGTTTGGGTCTTACAGTGCCACGTTCTCTCAAATCTATAACGCGTATTTCACACTTGAACAGTGTTTGCCACGTTGACCACATCGATCACCAATTAGTGTGGTGGGTTTCATGGTCAACTAGGATGCGATCAAACAATATCTACCTGTCAAGCACTTAATGCATGCATTTTATATTTATTAAATATACCCCGTCGGCAAATGTGACTTAGGTGGTGTAGCCAGTGGTCTAACGAGGTAGAGGAGTTGCCCAGAAAGTTATGGAAATTCTGGTTATATTCAGAGAAAATCTATTAAATGTGACTTAGGTGGTGTAGTAAGTAGTCTAACGAGGTGGAGGAGTTGCCCAGAAAGTTATGGAAATTCGGGCTATATTCAGAGAAAATCTAGCAAAGACTTTTGTAAATCCAAGTTATAGTTGTTAAAATTCAAAATTTTAGGTGTTCTAGACCTTTTCATGGTGCTGAATCCATTTCTACCATCAAAAACACGATTCAAAGATTGCCTCTACAAGAATTTTTGAAATCTTTTTGCCTGATTCCAGCCACTTTTGGCCGTTTAGGGAATTCCTCCGCCTAGTTAGACGACTCCTCTAAAATTGCATTGTCAATCCCTCATTACAGAATTACTAGGATCAACTCACTATTACAGATTGAATGAATTGTGAAATTCCTGGACATGAAATTATTTCTGTAATTCTGATTAAGTCCAGCTATTAGTTCAGTTGGTAGAGTTATAATTGTTAATTACTTTGTTTGTTGGGTTATCGGGTCAAATCTATAGAGGTTAGTCTCTGCTTGTTTACTTTGTTAGTTGGGTTAAGGGGTCAAATCTAAACCCTGCTTGTTTGGCAGGGGCAGATAGATCCTTTAGGTCAATTTGCTTGGGTTGCCACCAAGTATTCGGCGAAACCACACTTTCAAAAATAACTTTGATTGTTTTTACTTGCAATTTTTCATGGCGCATGCACAATTTGAAGAACGTCGATGCCATGGGATAATCCTCGTATATTGCTAGATTATTGAGAGCTGGCACAAATTCTGGAAAGACAACGCATAACAATGGGCGCCAATAGAAATTCCTCATATGAATCCACCTCAAACTTCGCACCTGAATGGCCAAATTCGTCCTTGAATGGTTCCAGATCAATTTTGATCTGTCAAGAGATGATTCCACCGAATATGTGCACGTACAAATCATGGCGCGGAAATGATGAGATTTTCGACCACCGAGATGAAGGTCTCGGAGGGTGCACAAACTTCTCCGGATTCGATGCTCAATAAAATCATTTTGATTCTCAATATAATTGGACTATGCATGGAGCAAAGTAGAACAACTAAATTAATGGTGATTTGAATAACATGGTCCGGGAATCTCGACACTATTTAAATCATTTCAAACATAGGATTCATCATTGACGCAGCTCCCAAGATACGCTGGCATCAGGGAAGGCTGACCAATCTAGCCCAAGCATATGAAATCTTGACCAACAAGGTAGGTCTCACCTGTATAGTCAGATAAGTGTTGAATTACAGAACTGTTGAAGTTTCAATCCGATGGTCCAATCAGGTGCAGACCAAAAAAAACATAAATCATTGCAAGAGGGGAGAAAAAATCGATTTTTAATTTATAAAACCAGTTTTTGTAAACGGGCAAACGAGATTCAAATCCACAGTGGACGAGGGAATAGAAAGACTTTTTGCAGCACAACCTGTTTGTAGAGGAAATCTTGACTTTGGTTGCACTATTGTAATGAGAGTTTAGCCTTTTTCTGCTCACAAGAGATTGAGTCTAAATGCAGCAAAAGAATTGCACTATTGTAATGCTCTGCTATTCCAGGTACTCGGTTCAATTTTTTATATATGGGACATTATTTATTTATGTAATCAACAGTGAAGTACTATTGTTTGCTCCGTTGATTGCTAATAAAATTTTCAGTTTCAAGTTTCATTCTTGTTTATTGGTATAATGGTTTATTTCCAGCACTATTGTTGAATGTTCACAATTTATGCTTATTTAGAATCTTGTCAAGTTATCTCGCAAGGTTAATTAGTAGTGAATTTGAAACTGAATGGTTAACTAGTAATGGATTTGAAACTGAATCCTGCATAGGAATAAACTTTTTATTAGCTGCTAGCTATCAAACAATTTAATAAGTGTCTTTCATTACACGTGTCATGCTATTAGAACTACATCTATACTGTGACATGATTATTTTGTTCTTAATGCGAATTTGTTTCTCCTAAATTTACAAATGTATGTCATTCTATTAGAACTACATCTGTATTGTGACATGATCATTTTGTTCTTAATGCCAATATGTTTCTGCTGAATTTAGAAATGTTTGTCATGCTATTAGAATTACATTTGTACAGTGACATGATCATTTTGTTCTTAATGCGAATTCGTTTCTCTTGAATTTAGAAATGTTTATAAGTAGATATCTGTTAACTATTTATCGGATATTGGTTTGTGTATCTGCTAGAACAAGGAATTGGTCTTGGAACTATTTCTTTGACCTATTGCATTTATCTTATTCTAAATTTCAGGCAACTTTGTTCCTTTTCCCATTTTGCATCTCGCTCTTAATTAAGACTAGAATTCATATTCCATCCCAATTAAGATACATTCACTTGCATTTACATCTCCACTTTCCATAAAGTCCTCTTTCATATCCCTTTTTGCATCTCACCTTAATTAAGACTGAAATTCATATTCTGTCCCAATTGAGATAGATTCGCTTGCATTTACATCTTCACTTTCCATAAAGTCCTCTTCCATAGAGGCAAACATATTGGTTCTTGGTGGTCTAATAGAGCTTTCATATCAATCAACCTTCTTGATTTGTTCTTAATCCTTATTCAAATTACTAAACATCAATCACAAGGAAATGCAGAATTTATGTATATAAATTTGTATTATATGTAATCTCACATTTAAGACATTTTGTAATTTTTTTAACATTTAATTACTAATTTTAATTAGTATTATAATTAGATTAATTGTATTATTATATCTATTTAGGTAATGCAATTAAAATAGGTAGATAATTGTTGTACGTAGTAAAATTAACAAATACCTATTTAGTAATAAAATAATATAATATTATAATAGTAAAGTTTAGTAATAAATTAGATTTAATATTAAATGAATCAATACATAGTTTTATATAACAGAGTTAATTAGTGTTATTTTAATAATATTTAGGAATATATTAAGTTGTATATGTTTGATTTAGCATTTAATCATAGGTTATGTTAGTGTGACTATAAAAATAAGACATAGTCTTAGTTATATTACTAAATTCATTATATTAGTTAAATTAGTGTAGGTATATAAATAATATTTAGTATTATGTTAGACCTATAAATAATGATTTACTTATGTATTAATTAGTATCTATTACTATTTAACATACTATTAGTATTAGTATAATATTACTTAATATAGCATTTTTTTCTGAATCAGGCTATTCTATTATATTACAAAAAGTCAAAAATTACATCAGTATTACAACAGGGCCTTAGCCTTGTAACTCCTGTCGAGAGATTGACAGTTTGCCCAAGTTTAAACATATCCGAAATTGAACAGGTACAAAAATTGGATGCGATGACAGACTAACATTACGACACATGACATTGCTTATGGCCGACACATAGAACATATGGATAACCAACACATAGATTTTGAGATCTGGACTGAAACCGAACACATACAGATGACGATGAGCGAAAACAGAGAAAAGCTTTCCCTTCCCGGCCACTGAGAGCGAACTGATGGTTGAATTATTCATCGTTGGTGGTATGCGGCTCGTCCTCCACCTTGCCCCTGAAGTGCTTGGGGTCATCCGAATTGGAGAGCTGGATCCTCTGAGCCGGTTCGCTGGGGCCTGCAAGGGCAGCCTGAGAGTCTGGGGAAGAGCTTTCCTTGATAGGGCGTTGCAGATCGATAGTAGGCACCTGCATATCAATTGTGGGAACAATCCCTTGAGCCAGAGGAGGGTTTCCCTGCGGTGCTTCCCCTTGACCTCTAGAATTACCACAGTGCTCAACAGAAACCGATACGATGAATGTAGAATTTGCCAGAGTGCAGGGTATTCTATACCTGACAGTGGGATGCGCTACGTGACCGCATTCCATGATTTCTCCATACCCAGGTGCCCTGCCATGGCCTGCTACACGACCCTGGGAGCGGTGATGGTCCGAAGTTACCTCAACTGAGGAAGAGGGAGAAATTACCGACCTCTGAGCAGAAGCTCGACCCCTTGAGCTTCCTCGACGGCTGCTCATTCTCAGACGCTCGCGCTGCATTGCAAAGTTTACCAAAGAGCAGGAATGTCCCTGCGCAATCCCCCACAGAGCCATAGGATGTTCCAGTGCTGCCGCCGAGTGCCCATACACTATGAAAGAATGCGGGAATGTGACAGAGGTTCCTGGCATTTGTAGCGCCATCTCACCAATTCGCAGGAGAACCATAAAGACTGAAAGGACTGGAATTAATTTTCGCGGAGGATCAACCACCGACACCCTTATGAAACCATCTGCCTGGTACTGCGTGGCTCGTTCGGGCTGACACATGCCCATGTGACGAGCCTCTGAGATGCTACGCGTGTGAGACATCCGCATCCGGGATTACTTAATATAGCATTATTGAACATAGTTACATAGGTATAAATTTGATTTTATATTAATATAAATTAATATCTAATTGTTATCACCTAAAAATGTTTACCTAGCCATTTTTTACTAGGTTGATATCAGATGAGTTTTTCCATGGTAAAACCCATTTTCAACCTAGGAAATAATTTAGTGAACCATTTTCCTAAACTATTTCTCATTAAAATCCAAAAACACCATGAGAATAATTAAATATTTATTTATAATTCTTTACAAATAATTATTGACTTTAGAATAATTAAATAAATTATTATTGACTTTAGAATAATTAAATAAATTATTATTGATTTATTATTCCATATTTTTCATAATTGTTAAATCATTATTTAATAGTAATTTCAAATTCATATTTGACTTAATTTTCATAAAGTAATTAATAAATCATTTTTATTTATTAATTAGTTTAACAATTTTCTAAAAAAATATAATTGACTATTTCAAATTTATTTTCTCTCTAAAAAAGTATAATAAAATATTTACAATAGCTAGATTTTGATTTAGTCAATAATATTTTATTATTTTTAAATTCTCAATTTATCTCAATATTGTGTTGTAAATAAAGAGTTTCTTTCCATTCTTCACCATGATCATTCTTATTGTCCCCATTATCATCTCATGAGAGTTGAGCTTCTACTTGAGTTCAAGCACCCCTAGTTTCTTTTTGCCCATTGCATAAGAGAGCATAACATTGCCGGAGCATAAGGTCAAGAAGGACTCATCCCATAGAGGGGTATCTATAGATCCAAGTCTATAATCTCTCCTCATTAGGTGTATTGTTCTTTATTAATAAAATTTATCATTTACATTATCCATTAGGTTGTTGCACTTATCTTTTTTCTATTATACGTTTCTGTTTGCATAATATATTTTTTTTGCAGGTATTTTCTAACATTTTGTTGCAGATCTGAAGCATAGACACAACCATATTCTGTTGTTAGGGTCACTAGTCACTAGTGACTTAAGTGAGACATTTTTGGTACACTTGCTAATAAATTTCATACTAATAAATGACGACTCCACTAATGTAGCAATTCAGAACCTTGGTGACTATTGTCTCAACAATTTTCAATGTTTTTTCCAGATTTCTTCTCTCTCAAATTTAATTTCTATTTTTAGATTTATTTGATTTTACGGAATATTTCAGTGTTTGTTGGGTTTTCACATCTTTTTGCAGGACATAGGTACCATCTGCACAGTGGACAATACAATCTAGAGCAGATCTACTGAGCAGAAGAGTCAGGAACATAACACAATTTTTGGCCCAAACCTTGTGCTCCCCAACACACTTTTCAAGCCTTTATCTACATCCGGGCACACTTTTTAGGTGAGAACATGCACCTTGCATTTTTTTATCCAGATTTTTTTTAGTTTTTTTTTTTGGCCGAGAGTGTTGCCTGTGTCTCGAGAAGGGATTTTGTTCTTTTCTTAGTCACATCTAGGCCTGGATCCACGTAGTATTTTTCTCATTTTGAAGAAGGAAAAATCCTCCTAAGGTTTAGAGTACACCTCTATCATTTAAGAGAGAAATGTTGAGTTGAGAAGTCTAGTGTGCAACATTTTCAGCCATTGTTTTAAAGTTCGTTTTCTAACTTTTAGTAGTCTTTTTAGACAAGTTTTACAACACTTTTCTTCCCTTAGAAACTTGTGTTGTTTTCCCTCTTTAGGCTTCCCTTGAACATCCTTCCATTTGCAACTTGTTTTTTGCAATTTTCCAACACTTTACTTTCTAGTTTTTGCTAGTTTCCTGCATCAATTTTAGCATATTTTTGTCTTTATATCTTAGTTCTTTAGACAATAGATCTTTTGGCCATTTTTGTGTCTTTGAGTTGTTTGTTTTCCATCACTTTTCTTGCTGCTTGATTGCCTTCTTGGGTGGGGAATTGTGTGCTTGAGTTTGTTGTTTATTTTCAGTATTATTTACAGTTTATGCACTTTATTTTAAGCAAAAATTACATCATAAAAAATTCTCAATTTACTCATCCACTTGACACATTTTTCACACATGCACACCTAAAATGAATGTGAGCTTGCCTTCAGTTGCCAAGCCAAGACTTGAGACACTCCACATTAATAATAACTTAACTAACATAGTTTAAGCCCACTTGGGCACTAGGGCCAAACAATTTTGGTAGTTAGGTTTAGGATCAATGGGATAGAATTCCAAAAACACCCATTGATCTCTTACATTGAGACAAAAAGTTGACATTCTAGGGAGCTTAAAGTCCTTCACAATCCCATAGTCAAAATCGGTGAATTTCGAAGATATCAACCTCCAGATTTGGTCGCGCCAATATGACAATCCTCTTGATAAGGCAGTGACTGATTTTCAACCTAAAAGTTCCATTGAGCCTGATCCGGATTTAAACAAGGACACAACAAATTACAGATATAACCATAAATACCAAGATGCAGTAGAAATAATACTTCATTTCATTAATATCAAATACTGAAATATGCTTACAAACAGAATGGAAATAAGACTAGCTCGAGCGATGGTAGCTTATCTCTGAGAAGTGATGTGGCGGCTACATTCCTCTGAATTATGTTATAATGAGGCTCAAGGGCCTTTTTATTATTGAACAATAAGAGAAAACCCTAAACAACCAAAACCCTAACCCGAGGAGATGTAACACCAAGAGTTTATGGGTCCCGTTGGGGTGAGTTAAACAACCAACTTCTCGGGGTCGTGACTTGGTCATATTATCTCCATTTGACACGCATGATAACCCGTTGGAAAGATCTCTCCGAGGACTACGACGAAAAAGACGATTTTAGCAGTAAAATCGCTAGTGGTAGCTTTCCAAAAAATGTCGTTTAGGGCCTCAAAACGGTTTCGAAAGTTTGGGACTCAAAAAACTGCTAAAAATAGTAAACTATGCTACAATTAAGGAAACTGAAAAAATGAAAGAAACAATGGTGGGGGTCCAAGTGCAATTGGCGGGTGGCCACCAATATCCACCTGGATCATTCCTCCCCCCTTAGGAAGCAGTGGTCCCCATTGCGTTGAGTTCCTCCATCAGATGAGGAAACTTTTGCTGAACTTGGTCCCTGGTAAGCCACTTGCCCTGCTTTGACAACTCGATACAGTTGGATCTTTTGCTGGCGAGTGTTCTTGATCTACGTGCCCATGATCCGATAAGTTGTGGCTTGCTCCATGCAATCTGGATTTAACTCTGTAGGTGTGAGTTGTTCTGCAATGTCTGATGTGTCGAGCAATGGTGGGAAGTATGGTCGAAGGCGGTCCACATTGAACAATGGGTGCAAGCCAAGGAATGGGGGAATGCGGAGCTCAAATGCATTGTCGCCCATAACCTTGGTAATGGTGTAAGGATCATATAGGAGTGGTTTGAGTTTACAATAGGCTCTAGTAAAGCGTTCCTTCTGCAATTGCAACCAGACTTTGTCACCCACCCGAAACTTGTGTGGCACCCGATGTTGATCATGTCGCTGCTTGTACTTGGCATTTGATTTCTCCAGAATGTCATGGACCTGTTGGCGGATATGTTGGATGTGCTCAATGAAGTTTTTTGCCTTATCAGCTTTCGACTGGACATGAGCCGAATATGCTTGAGTAGTTGCAAATGGTATGGCCATATCAATGGGACATAGTGGCTACAATCCCAAGCCCACCTGAAAAGGGTTGTGGCCAGTCGAGCTGTGGAGAGACCGGTTATAGCTGTGTTAGAAATAGGGAAGGCTCTCATCCCATGTGCGTGGATGCTTTGAGTTGTACATGCGTAGAATGTGTACGATCATCTTGTTGACGACCTCTGTCTGGCCATCAATTTGGGGATGGAAAGCTGTGGACTTAGTGAGCTTGGTGTCCAGCATCGACTAGAGACTAGATTAAAATGTACTGAGGAACCTGCTGTCTCGATCTGAGATGATAGACTGTGGGATCCCAAAGTGTACCCACACTTGTTCAAAGAAGAGTTTAGCAATGGCTTCTGCTGTGATATTCTTCTTGCAGGCCGCCATAATGGCCATCTTCGAGAATCTGTCGACGACCACAAAAACATAGTCGTTGCCATGCTTAGTAGAAGGAAGGCTCGACATGTAATCCATGGAGATGGATTCCCAAGGTCAACTAGGGGTAGGCAGTGGAGTATAGAGGCCTTGCTTCTTGATGGCTTGTTTGGAAATGGTGCAGGCAGTGCAGGATTTGATGTACTTCCCGACATCCTGTCGAAGATTCGACCAGTAGAAATACTTCTGCAGTACTACCACTGTTTTCTCGACCTCGAAATGCCTAGCGGCCCGACTGTAGTGCGCTTCCCAAATCATCTTGGCTCGCTTGCTTGAAGGAACACAAAGGTGTCCCAGGTGGCATAGCAGGGCATCCTGGAGGTGAAAATCTGGAACTTGCTGACCCTCCAAGAGCATCTAGTATGTGTGGCCGAACTCTGGGTCGCTTTTGTAGAGAAGTGGCCAATCAAAAGTCTCATGCCCACAAGAGTTGAGCACAATGGTTAACGCCATGATCGGTGGTCGGCTGAGGCAGTGTGCAACATTATTGGTGCTACCCTTCTTATACTTGATATTCAAATGGAACTGTTGCAGGTATGTGGACCACTTTTGATGGCGATCATTCTACAACTTCCCTTGCGTCTATATGAACTGCAGGGGTTGGTGGTCTGTGTGGATGATCGTTTCCTTCCCTAAAATGTGGTGCTTCCATTGTCGGCAAGCCTGCACAATGGAATACATCTATGTCATAATTGGGATGCTTTCGGATTGTGTCTAAAAGTGTCTCACTATGATATGCTGCTGGATGCCCCTGTTGAGTAAGGACTGCCCCAATAGCATAGTCAGAGGCATCTGTCTCAATCTCAAATGGCTGTTGCAAGTCTGGTAAAGTGAACACTGGTGCAGAGCAAAGGCGATGTTTCAACTCTGCGAATGCCTTCTATTGAGAATCAGTCCAAAAGAATTTTGCTTTCGCTCCTCCCTTGGTGACTTGACTCAAGGCCCAAGTGATATGAGAGAAACCCAACATGAACCTATGGTAGAAATTGGCAAGACCTAGAAAGCTACGGAGCTCTGTCAGAGTGGTTGGGCTGGCCAATACCGAATGACTTGGATCTTGGATGGATCTACATGCACCCCTTGTTCATCAATAATGTATCCTAGATACTGAGCCTGGTCATGCCAAAAGTGCATTTCTCCAAATTGAAACACAACTTGTGTTGCCACAGTGTTTGGAGAACCTGTCGGATGTGGTAGAGGTGCTCTTCCCAACTCTGGCTGAAGATCAGGATGTCATCCAAGTATACCACTACAAATGAGTTGGTGAATGGCTGCAAGATGTCATCCATCAACCTCATGAAGGTTGCAGGAGCATTCGTCAACCCAAAAGGCATAACCAACCATTCGAAAAGGCCCTCCTTAGCTTTGAAGGTAGTCTTCCACACATCAGAGGGTTCAATTGGTACCTGGTGATAGCTGGACTTCAAGTCGATCTTGCTGAAATATTTTGCCCCCTTTAGTTGGTCCAGAAGGTCATCAATCCGTGGGATCGGGTACCTATTCCGGACAGTGATCTTGTTTAGTGCCCGGTAGTCAATACAGAGTCTCCAAGTCCCATCCTTCTTCTGTACCAACACGATCAGGCGTCCATAGGGCGATGAACTTGGACGGATGTGACCTTTCTGTAGCAGCTCCTGAATCTGCCTCTTGATTTCGTTGTTCTCCAGAATAGAGCACTAATAGATTGGTCCATTGGGCAGCGACGTACTTGGGGTCAGATCGATGGAGTGCTTGACCTGACAGTGCAGAGGCACCCCTGTGGGGGAGGTGAAGATGTCCTCGTACTCTTCCACAATCTTGTCCATCTATTGTTGCCGTGCAGAGGGGCCCTGTCTAGAGGTCGTGGTTGTCGTCTTCTTCTTTCCCCGAGGGCATATTATTGGGAAAACTAATTTCCCGGTTTTGGAAATGAGCTTACTGCATTGTTTTGCAGTAACCAAAGAGATGGCGGTAGGCGATGCTACCTTCAATATCCTGTACCACTTATTTCCCAAAGTAATAATAACATCACGAGGCCTTGACTCATACACAACATGTCGCTTCCATAAGTATGGTTTGCCTAATAATACATCACAAACATCAAGGGGAGCAACATCACATAATACCTCATCCTTGAAGGGCTTGATGTTCTATGGAAGGCGGCACTACTGGCTCACGTGAAGATCCCATCCATGGTGAAGCCACCTGATGGTGCACGATTGTGGATGTGATGTGGTCAGTAAGCCCAACCGCTTCACGACCTTTGCTGAAATGAGGTTCTTTTGGCTTCCGCTGTCGACAATGCACTGTAGCGGGGAACCCTTTACCCACATCTGGGAGTGGAAGAGGGGCTCCTCCTCCTCTGGATCTTTGGGTTCCTCCTTCTGGATATTCGTGGTGGAAACGATGGAGTTGGGCTCTGCATCGGGTTCTGACTCAGAGTTGTAACATGCATCTGATTCCAAAGCCTTTAGCTCAGCCACCAGTGACTGCTTGGCCTAACACTCACTTGTGTTGTAAGTGGAGCTCTTATGGAACTCACACCACTTTCCCATGTCCTTCTTCGGCTTTGTGACGTTGTTCTCTGCTTGTGGCTTTGGCAGGTTGTCCTAGGCGGCCCCGCCTAGGCTTTATCCTTTGTTCTGTGGTTTGGGGGCACCTTTCCCTTGCTTCGGATTCACAGATCCAAAGTCTCGCTTCTTCTGTTTAAACTTTTGCTCGATCTTGACCGCATATCGGTATGCTGTGCTGAGCGAGGAGATGTCCAGGAATTCCATCTCGTCTTGGATGTACCTGTGCAGGCAGTCGAGGTACTTGAGAACCAAATGATTCTTAGAATCCTTGATACCCAACTTTGTGTGAAGGGTATGAAAAACATTGGTAAACTCTGGCACATCTTGGTCCCTTCCCTGTCATAGCGTTGTCCACTTTATGTATTTATCCTCATAGCTCCTGACAGGGTAGTACTGCTCCTTGATGGCATCCCGGAACGAGTTCCAAGTGGGTGTGGCTGAAAATAGTGAGTTCGTACTTTCATCCTTCTGCTCACAGTAGGTTTCCCACTAGTCCTTGACGTGGGGGGCTGCTTTGAGAAGTGCAAAGGTGATCTTTTCCCGGCTGGAAAAATCATGAACGAAAAAAATATCCTTCTAGCAGATTTAACCATTTATATATAGTGTCTGCATCTATCTAACCCTCAAATATGGGAATGTCAAAGTTAACTTGTACCTTAAAGGGTGTGGCGCTTCCAGAGTAGCTGCCGAAAGTAGATGCGTCGTCCCTGGGTAGCCACTGAAGGATCTGGGCAAAGTTGTCCATCATTGCACTCCTTTATCGCTCGAGGGCTTCCTTGAGCAAGATTTTGATAGGATCTCCTGCCCCCCCGTCTTTCTTTTCATCCACCATGGGAGGCCATCGGGATTTGCGAGGCTGGTCTTGCAAAGGTTCGACCAGTTCAAGCCCTAACTCCTTATATCCTGACCTCGTTGGGGACATGCAAATAAAAACAGAGAAAGAGCAGACTGCTTTAATACTACTGATCCAGATTTAAACAAGTACACAACAAATTATAGATCTAACCATAAATACAAAGATGTAGTAGAAATAACTCTTCATTTCATTAATATCAAACACTGAAATATGCTTACAAACAAAATGGAAATAAGACTAGCTCGGGCGATGGTAGCTTATCTCTGAGAAGAGATGTGGCAGCTACATGCCTCTGAACTGCGTTACAATGAGGCTCAAGGGCCTTTTTATTATTGAAAAATAAGAGCAAACCCTAAACAACCAAAACCCTAACCCGAGGAGATGTAACACCAAGAGTTTATGGGCCTAGTTGGGGTGAGTTGGACAACCAACTTCCTGGGGTTGCGACTTGGTCATATTATCTCTGTTTGAAACGCATTATAACCTATTGGAAAGATCTCTTTGAGGACTACGACGAAAAAGATGATTTTAGAAGAAAAATCGCTGGCGATAGATTGCCAAAAAAACGTCGTTTAGGGCCTCAAAACGACTCTGAAAGTTTAGGACATGAAAAACTGCTAAAAATAGTAAATTGTGATATAATTAAGGAAACTGAAAAATTGAAAGAAACAATGGTGGGGGGGTCCAAGTGGAATTGGCGGGTGCCCACCAATATCCACCTAGATCAGAGCCCCTGTCATCACCAAATGGTACCTTACAGATCCCTCTGCCTAAGGTAGAGGTTCACCCTAAGATCACTAAAGGACCATTACATCGAAATGCTGCTTCTTCTAAAGCTGCCCATACATATAGTATAGTAGATGACTTGGCATAGTCTCTTGCCACTATGTCAATGCTGTAAATCCTCCAGATGTGCCCATCCCAACATAAAGCTTTACTATCTTCTCTAGGCGCTGTGGATCCCTCTAACAATCATTTGATTGTCTTTGATGTTGATAAAGCGGAACATCCTCCTCTTCATGCATCTGTTGCTTTTTAGATACCAGTCTCAATTAAAAACGCCATTGTTCAATGGTGTATAATCGACGAGGACTCCTCCACTTTTGTAATGGCCATTAGTGTCTGGAAGCAACTTGGTTCCCTTGACCTGTCACCATCCACTATCACTCTATGTGCTTGGGATTATCACCCGTCGCAACCCCTCGGTTTATATAGGAATCACCCCATCACCATTGTTGGGAAGACGATCCTGATTGATATCATAGTTATCGATGCCACTTTAGAAAAAAATAAAATTTCTGGGTCATAGTGTACACATACGCGATGTTCGCTGTTTCATCCTCTATCTTTTGCAAGGTGTGATTCCATCATAATGGAAAGATCATCACTATCGATCAATTGACTTACTATGACCCTCAGTCTCAGACCTCTCCTCAAACCACTAGTTCATCGATGACAAGCAATAAAACTACCCCTACCTTGGCTGATGTTTCCCATAAAGTCTATAAATATTCCACACTGCTTGGGGCTTATTATGGTCCACCACTTGCTCCTTTTGAGCTCGACTCTCCAAACTTTTGCATGCTTCAAGCGTCACGGGCCGCCAACAAGCAGTCTAGTATGTCTTCTTAGTAGCCAACTCCTCAACAATCTACTGCTTGAGACTCAACTCGTCCTTCAAGAACAATTCCTCCAGGCCATTTCCCTTTAGGAGGCATTCCTCCAAACCATCCTCCGATAGGAGGAGCTTCTCCCGATTATTACTCCTTTGATCATATACCTTCCTTATTTTTGCCACTAGGAATATTTTATACTCCTGTAATGGCCATGTTGAGCCTTCCTAACATGACTTCGGGGATCCTAGTTTGGTACATCGACCAACTCAAATATTACATGGCTTTGCCTCTAGTTCAATCCATTCTACCTCCCAATCCTTTGCTTCAGTTCCACAAAAACCTGAGCAGGAGTCTAACCTTGTTGCAAAAGCATCTGGTGAGGGGGGAAAAGCCTAGAAAAAAGGGGGCAAAAACAAGGCAACCTAAGCGGCTAACACTCCTCCAAAACCACCAAAGCCTTCTCCTCCACGCACCTTGTGTGTTGTTCCTGGGAATGCCACTAATAATTGTGCTAAACTCCCCCATGTTAAGAATGTGGTTTCATATACTCTACCTGATCCTAACATTCCTAAGGTCCATGTTATCTTAATTGATTCCACCAAGAAGAACAAATCATTGTGTACGAACCACCCTTGTCCTTTGTGCGATACGTATAGACATTACTTACATCATTGTCTTCGTCTTGAAGATTTTCGTGATACACTTTATGTGCTTTGCAAGTTAGCTGCCACTCATAGTGATTCTCTTTCTTCTCTACCTGCGAGTTCTGACCCCAATTCTTTGCCAGGACAAGAGGTTTCTCAACCCACCATTGTGATTCCCCCTCTTGATGTCAAGATGACGAAAAATTCAATGCCTATTCTCTACCTGTCATTGTCCATGGGATCGATCTATTCAAACTCTTCAAGAGTTTCCTATTTTTCTTCTTTCAAACCTTCTTCAGAATACACTTTGGTTTCAACATCAGTGGATGTCACATTCACTAATCATCCATCCCCTCTTTCAAACGATGCGCATGTGAACCATGTCTCCCATGATGATGATCGGTTCAACCACCCCTTGCTTCGAACCCAAGAATTAAAACCACATCCACCTTGTGGCTATTACATTGTCAACCTATATTTGGGTAAGGGGCATCCATTTTCAAAAGTCTAGGAGATGCAATTATCCCCAACCCTTTTATTGCATTTGGTAGTGTTGATTCTAGTCCCATCATTCTTCCCCATGCAAAAGAACCTCTAGATTCCCATATCACTCCAAATCACAATGGGGATGATCCACTTAATCATCCCTCCATCTTACATCGACAACCTAGTCCCTTTGATATTTTTGTTGTTCAATCACTGTATTGTCTAAGTGAGCATCAATTCATCATATTAAAAACCACCCTTTGGTATGGTGACACCATGTATGCGAACCCAGAAATTCAGTCCCTTTGACTTACACATATAGCACAAAATGAGATTGACAATCCACCATTGCCTTTCTCCAACTGTATCTATCTATTCTTCCCATAAGAAGACAACCATAAACAACAAATGGTGACGACACCGTCAAATCATGCATAATCACATTATGTATCAAAACATCCATAATAAGTGTTTAGAGTCCACTATTTTAAATACATCTGATATGTCCATAACATTCTCTAACCATAAATACAAAACTGGGGGGCACATATGCCCCTATATTTACTCATCATCCTCTGGAGGATCTTGTGCAAGTAGGCTCAGATGCTCGAAGCCCTTATTTGAACACCTGGAACATAAATGCACTCCACAAACTCATCTAGCTGGGGGCATCATTCCCGCCTTTGAATACCCGATCATTTCCCCCCATCATCATATGATAGGGGGCAACATCTCATGCTTGGGGGCACGATGGCTCCCCTTGGCCACCCTCTCACTTAATTAACATCAGTCTTGACCTATTATCCTTTCATTCCTATTATGGTCGATTATTCTTTCATTCCTTGGATGGTTTGTTCTACCGACCTCTTTGATGAGCCATATACACATCTCATATCGTTGATGATTCATACAATACATTGAAGCATTCTACTCTATGTGATGCCACACTTACCACTAGGTCCCCATGTTTGACTTGGTGTGTGTGGATGATTTTAGACCTCCTCTAGCAGTTCATTCCTGTATTCTTATTTCCCTAATTCTTCACCAGGAACCATCCTTACACGAAGCATTAATGCCATTTTAGACAAGCACGATTACTAACCAGAAAGTCGCAGATCAAAAATCTGACAGTCGGTTTTTCCGTTACAAGTCACCAAGATCTAGGCCCTCCTCCTCCTCTCTAAATTCTCCAACAACTTAATGCACAAATGAATTGGAATTGGGAGCAAGAAGCCCTTTTATAGGAAAACCCTAGTTCTTTTTTTGTTGGCCATTATGAGCAAATCGTAGCTCGATTTGACGAACCATCAACACTGTTGGAAAGCTCTCACTAAGCTCTATAATGGGTCTCTCTTCATTTTTGGTAATTTGAAGCTTCACTAGGAAGCCAATTTTTCCATGAGGTCTCACTTTGCCACCTATTAAAGTTGAATTTCTTCATATGAGTTGCCTGTACTCTGGTACCACTTTTCCTTTGCACTAATCGAATAATGTGTCGAGTTTCATCATGAGTAACCACTTCTTACCCATGTTTTGATGATCCCCTTAGGGCCTTCCCCATGTGGTAGCATCATAGAGGCCCCCTTGTTCAGAGCATCAGAGATGAGTCACCCCTACATGCATGGAATATTTTCAAAGTCCCATTGAGTCCTGTTACAACACCTTATCCCTCTTTGATTCACATTCATCCCATTTCGCTCACATTTGGCCTCCAACTATTCTGCCTGTCTTTGAAAAACCCTCATCTGAGTAATCAACCATCCCCTTCAAAATCGTATTAGTCACTGCTAGGTCAACCTTGCATATTATGCTCTGACAAGGGAAGTCATAAGTCCACCAGTCCTCCCATTCCTCCATCATCATCCCCAATGTCAGTCTATATAAGTCACAATGTTATGATCCTCGTGCCTTTCTTGAGGAATCCCCATTACCTCAACTCTGGCAGGCCCTCTTCTGTCCACTTCAACATAATGTTTCTAGGAGAGTGGTCTAGAGGGCAATGCACCTTGGTTACAACCTTCATCATTTTTCGATACCTCAAATCAAGCAAAGGGAATCCTCATTTCCCTTTGACTTGATTGTTTCTCGCGTGCTTTACTCCAGTTCATTATTGACGATCGAGAATCATACACTTGATGGTCCAGTGATCCAACATATGGTACTGGCATTTCCTGGGTGTGTGTGAGATGTTCCAAACCTCATGAGGGGGTGGCCCTTTAGGTAGCCCCCCACATGCCCGAATGTTAGTATATCATGATCCAACCCCAGATGCAGTTCCGTAGATTTGAATGACTCTATTTTCACCGATCACAGAGCCCACAACAAGCACTTCTCTGTCAGATGGTCCATTCAGATCTTCAAAGCACTTTCCTGTTCAACATGGCTTCTTTGGTTGTGATCTCCCCTCACCATAACGACTTTAGGGGCATTATGTCTCATGTATTCAAATAAAAAAACTTCATTGTATTAGTTCCAACCTCTGTTTTCCAGGCACATTATGTATATGGGACTCATTATATCATTGTATCATTTTTTGACCCATTGATGCCAACATATCATGTATCATGTACTTTATTGCTCAGACCCACATTGCTGGGCATGCCATTATTATTTTTACTCAGTTATCTTGGCGGGTATGGGTATGCCTCCCTCGCCTCATTTGAGATTATGTACTTACCAATAAAAGGAGACTTCTATCAGACAAGTAGGTCTCGCCCCCTCCAATATCAGTCCTTCCTTCAATTGCTTCAATGCTCTCTCTCTCTCTCTGACTCCCCTTTGGTGTCTCGTGAAAGTGAAAACTATAATGTATTTCGGTCATACAATTTGCTCCTGACACTCTTACATTAGGGGGCAATCTGTTATCACCTAAAAATGTTCACCTAGCCATTTCTTACTAGGTTGATCAAAATACAACATGTAAAATGAATTTTTCCATGGTAAAACCCACTTTCACCATAGGGAATAATTTAGTGAACCATTTTCCTAAATTATTTCTCATTAAAATAAAATAAAAAAATCCCATGAGAATAATTAAATAAATCATTATTTATTTATTATTCTCTACAAATAATTATTTAATGATTATTTCTAATCACTTTTGACTTAATCACCTTAGAATAATTAAAAAAATCATTATTTATTTATTATTCCCTTTATCCCCTAATTTCCTCATGAGATATTTGTTAAATCATTACTCATCATCACCATTATCGTCTCATGAAATTTGAGCTCCCACTTGATTTCAAACACCCCTAGTTTCTTTTTTGCCCATTGCATATACCATTGAGAGAGAGCATAATATTGTTGAAGTGTAAGGTCAAGAAGGACCCATCCCACGGAGGGGATAGATAGACCCAATTCTATAATGTCTCCTCATCAGGTCTATTGTTCTTTATTAATAAAATTGATCATTTACATTCTCCATTTGGTTGTTGTACTTATCTTTTTGCTGTTATATGTTTCTATTTGCATAATATATTTTTCTGCAGGTCTTTTATAACATTTTGTTGCAGATATTAAGCATAGACACAACCATACTCTGTTGTTAGGGTCACTAGTCACCAATGACTTAAGTGGGACATTTTTGGTACAATTGCTAAGAATTTTCACACTAACACTAACATAGAACTAGAAACATAGCTAGATAGATATGAATTAACATATAATTATCATAGTATCATAGGATTGACACTAACTTAACATAACGAACATAACATAAAGGATAAATACTAACAAATTAACATTTATTATAACCTTAATATTAGGATAGGTTAGCATATTAGGATAACCTTTTGGCTAGTCTTACTAGTTAGGCTAACTAGGCCCATAACCAGTCGGAACCACCATCTTCAACATAAAAGGGTTAAATTTGGAGCCCTGATCAGGTGGTCTCCCTTGATGTTGACGAGGTCACTTTTTTCCGATTAAAAGGTCCCTAGATTTTGCTAGAGTTTCTTCAAGTCCGAGTTTCAGGAAGAAAGATCATACCATGGAGAATTTCTGTTTCGCAATTTTGAAGACCCTGTATGGGAAGGCAGGCACGTTGACTTTGCTTTTGGTGGGAGCCTTGGTTGAGGGTTTGGTCTTGGAAGTCTCCTTTTAATGTATTCTATAAGAAGAGAAAGTTCTTTTCGGTTTTCCCCCTTGGAGGGGTTTTTCCTGACTTGGAGCCTATATCTTGTGTTCATGTGATCTTTATTGTTCTTGCATTTATTTGATGACGAGAACATAAACATATTAATGAAAATAACTTAATATCACACGTAAATGTCATGCAAGGAGAATGTTAAAGTTAAATAAGCTTCCCTAATTTGATTTTCCACCATGGAATCAAAGCTAAGGTCAAGACATTGATAGCTAAAGAGATCACCGTGTTTCAAAGACTTGCAATCTACTTGAAAGTTGAGGTAATTGAAGGAAGAACCAAGCCTGAAAAGACCATATTTTTTGATAGACCAGAACTCTGTTATAGATGTCAAAGTTTTGTACACTACTTTAGGAGGCAGAAGGTTCTATGTATAGGCTGAAAATATCTGAAAAGGACAATGAAACTCGTATCAAGGCTTCCAAGAGTATATTTAAGTGTGGATTAGGTCCTTGTGGAAAATAAAATGGTAGAAGCGAAGTTCTGGAAATAAAGTAGGCCTGTAGACTAGGCCGAATCTAAGGTACTGAACTCAAATATCAAAAGTATGTTCAGAGGCATGGCTACAAGTCTATGTCTTGTAAGGAGCAAGGTAAGAGGCCTATCTTAGGTCGAGAATCCGAGAAGCAAGAATAAGGATCTTGAAAAACAAGACCTAAAAGGATGAAGGGCCTAGAGATCCAAGAGGCCTAGTCCTGTGATTACATTGTGAAGGAAGAACAATTTAAATGTTGGAAGCCTAGAAATAGTCCTATAGGAAATCGTGAGAAACACCTTTAGGACGATCTTCATGGAATACGTTTAAGTTAGTTTCTAAATGCATATATAGTGAATAGTGTGGAGCCCTAGTTTGAGGGCTGAAGCCAAAATATACCTATTCCAGAAGTACCTACTCCAAATGGGTCTTATAGGAAGCAATCAACTTGAAGACTATACGAGTCCACTGAATGGAAAGTCATTTTAAAGCTTTGTCTCAAGCAATATCAGTGAGTGTGCTAAAAGGACCAAGGCTAGAGAAGGTCATTTGGTACCATATCTATTAAAATTTAAAAGACCGAAGTTTCAAGGCTAGAGACAAATAATCTTCAGGAGCTCCATAATCTGAAATAGGTACCAAACCTTTGTGATATTGTTGGAGCTAGAAGAAGTATTGGAACCAAACTTAGGACTATAGCAATATGAAACATTTAGTCACCTTATGATGAGCATCTCGATCATTACATCAATGGAAGTAGCAGTACCCTTGAAGGCAGTCTTTGAATTTTCCACCTTTGGAGTTTTCGCTCTTGAAAATAGTAGGAAGATTGTGGCATATAGAAGAAGACTTTGTAGCATACTTCCAATGATCATGTAGGAATAAGGTATGTAGTCCTTGACTATAAGGTATGTATAATTGTTTATATACATAAATGGTATAACATGAAATGTATTAGGTTTTTGTGACATGTTTGATTCTAGGGTTGTTGGTAACAAGGATTTATAAACCCTACTTTGCATTTAGAAACCCTAGTCATGAGGAAAACCTAACCCTTATCTGATTGTTCTCTCATAAAAACCTTAACTCTTGATTTCTAGGGTTTGTATGTAGTCTAGAGTGTATGGAAGAACCTAGAGAGGATGGAATTGAATGAATTCTAAGGTATGATATCATATCCCTAGTGTTGGTTAGGGTTTGTATTTGAAAACCCTAAGAATTCATCCTCTAAGATTCCATGAAATCCCTGGGTTGACAAAATTGTCTTCATTCTCTTGTTATTGTATATCTAGCTTGGTTGTACTTGTCGATGAATAACGTAGGTACAAAATGGAGGAAGCAAAGCAACACTTGTACTTCGGTGAGTATGATGGAAGGAGGTAATTGTAAGGACCCTGGAAGTATTGATGCTATCAAGTTCATCAAAGGAGTAAGAATTCATCATTATATTTCTTGATTTAGTATCACATCGATGAAGGTATGTAGCATGTTTTAAAGTCTACTTAATTAAATTGCTTTATGAGAATCATTTAGTCTTTTAAAAGTTTGAGATCATCTTGCATAAGGTTCATCCTTTCATTATCTAACATTATGCTAGAGACAATAATCCTGCTAAGGTGGATCCTCAAGGTCCTATAAGAACCATCACTTTGGAGGTTCTGGGAAGAAGCTTCATGACAATTCTCTTGAAGGATGATGAATTGCAGGTGGTCATGTTGAAATATCATAAGGAAAGAGATCCATTTATCTTTAATATGAGATGCTAATTCATTTAAGGTCTAATATCTACATGATTGTATGAAAGCATAGGAATGTATATTTGATATAAATTTTGGGTAGGACTCATATAAATCCTGTAAGAAAAGTTAATAATTATGATGCCTATGTAATTGAATTACTCTAGAATGAATGGAATGTTGAAGACTTTTTGGTTATAATATATATGTTCAACATATAACATGATCTCCAGAAGAAAATGGTAACTTGGTAATCAAGTTGGATCCTTAGGCACTCTGATGCATAAAGGTAAACTTGTGTGGAGATGGTCTATGAAGATGTTGATGCCTTGTTGAGAAGGTCGTCATGATGAGGTAAATCTGTTGTTAATATCTATTATTGGTTATCTGGTTAACATGTTGTTTTGCTACCTGGAGGAATGTTGCAGGTATTCATGATGAAAATTGAGCCAAGTTCATCTGTGTGGATTCAATACTTGAAGAATATGAAGAGGAACTCAATCTCTAATACATGGCAACATTGTATATCAAGATGTGCTCATCTTGGGATTGGAAGGTAGCAGTTGGAAAAGATGACCTGAAGGTCAAAGTTCATACTATGAGAAGGAAGATCACTTTCTAGGAAACTATGATCAATGTGAAGCCTAGGAAGGCTTGACAAAATGCCTTCATGAATGAAGACAAGATGAAAGTGATGTGATAAATGAATGACCTGGAACCTATCATGAAAAGATGGCTTTGTGGCCTGATACCAAGAAAGGAAGTATGATTGGTATAATGAGATGTAGAGGAAAGAGGGAGCCATGCAAGATTTGAGGAACTTATAGCTGAATGAATAAACAAGTAAGAGAACTTGTTGAAGTTTGGAATCTCCTCTAGATTTGAGAGGGAGTAAAAAGGAGTCTCCTTGAATAGGAGCACGATATCCTCCCTGTTTGAGAGGGAGTGATGGTGGATAGTTCTTATCCTTGTGTGTCATGCACTAGGCCAGGACTAACAACTCTAAGTATTAGTGAAGACCATAAGGAAAGAATGGTGCCCGGAGGATTGGATAAGAATTTAAGGTTAGTAGTCCTTGAGGATTGGTAATCCAAGATAGGAAGTAGTCTCGCAAGCCGACACTCTTGAGGATATGACAGGTGTCCATGATAAGAGTGGTCGAAGAGGACCAATTTTCTTTAAGGATTCAAGGCCAAGAATCCAAGATAAGGATAGTCCTAAAAGGACATACCTTGTGGACATCTAGATGGGGTATGTGAGAGGTAGTGGGGTATCACACGTAAAGCCTCCAAACAAAATGCTCTTGAATGAAGTAGAGCTTGTTTAGTTAGGTCTCAGAGACAATGCTAGTGGACCATAATGTTGATGCTTACAAGATGGTTTATCAATCCAACTCTTCTTATGAGAAACTTTTCAAAGGGAGTACTATCCTTGTACGAGTTGAACAATTATGAATACCTCCTTAGTTAAGAGGGAGTGTTGAAGAATGTAACTAGTTTCAATCTTCGTAATTATCATTTGACTTATGTAATGATGTAATCTCTAAGTATTGATCAAAAGAAGAAAGAAAATTTTTATTTTTATTTATTTATAAAGCATGGGTTTCATGCTTGGGTCAATGGTCAACAGGTCAAAGCATCCATTGTATTATTATAGGGTTTGTTATGAGTCAAAGGTCATTGTTACAATGTTAAATACCCTATTGGGCACTTGTATCAAAGAAACAAATATTATTTTTTGAATTAGAAGTGTCTACAGGGTTCCAAGAGACAAGTCAAACAACCTTGCTTAAGTCGGCCTAAGAGGGCTTAAAGAACCTCTTGAAAAGGTTATATAAAGGATGTATTTTGACCTCCTTGGGGGTACATACACACACTTCTCTTGAATGTTGTCTGCAGTTTTAAAGGGATGCGAAGAGGTTAGAAAGTTTCAAGAGGATCTGATCTACATCATCTATTGTTCTCTCATGCGAGGTCCCTAGATTTTGCTAGAGTTTCTTCATGTCCGTGTTGCAGGAAGAAAGACCAGACTACGAGGAGTTTCTGTTTCGCTATTTTGAAGACCTTGTATCAGAAGGCAAGTTGGTTGACTTGCTTTTGGTGGGAGCCTTGGTCTAGGGTTTAGTATTGGAAATCTCCTTTGAATTTATTCTATAAGAAGAGAAAGTTCTTTTGGGTTCCCCCCTAGACGGTTTTTGCCTTGGATTAGAGCCTATATCTTGTGTTCATGTGATCTTTTATTGTTCTAGCATTTATTTGATGGTGAGAACATAAACATAATAATCACAAGAAGAACTTGATATCACAAGTAAATGTCATGTAAAGAAAATGTTAAAGTTAAATATGCTGCCGTAATTTGATTTTCCAACATCTAGAAGAATTAAATAAAATTTATTTTGGAGTGACATGTCAGCCCCAAAAAGTCAAGTCAGACCAACTCATGAAAGGGTGTCCCTTGGGTTATTTTACCCCATTCGACAAGTATAAATAGATGACGTGACATCTCATTTTTCTCCAACAAGCAAGAGCAAGTTTATTCTCTCTCTCCATCATTTTCTGTTCTCTCTTGGAAGTTGAACATGTGGAGATAGAGGTCGAGTTTGACTTACATTGACCAAGCTGATTTGACCTATGTTTGACCGAGTTTTGACTTGCTATTTGATCAAGTTGCTTGACCAAGTTTGATCATAGGAAGGTTGCAGGTTCATTGCTTGACCAAGTTTGATCATGGGAAGGTTGTAGGTTGATCGTAGGGCTGAAATTGACTAGGCCAAAAGTTTGACTAGATTTGAGTTTTTTGCTATTTTGAGCAAAGTTGACTAGCTATTGATTTTGACCAAGTTCGACAGGAATTTCGACTTGGATATTGGCACATATTTCTAGACAAATCGCTGATTTCTAAACCTTGCTTAAGTATGATTTCTTCTAAAGAAAAGTTGTTGGGTTTCCTAGAGTAAAAATATTGTCTCCATTGTGCATGGTTGTCTTTTTATGATCTTTACTATTTCCGCTGCTGCATTATGTGCCATGAGGGGGTAGAATTGGTAATCCATCTTCTCATTCATTGTAAAACTACTTTACATATTTGGTCTATTATATTGTCTTTTTGCAGGTTACCCTCCACCACATTTCTATCTATTGAACATTGTTTGAGATGGGGAGCATCTAGGGTGGGTCTTTAGGCCTACATCCCACTGTTCACTTTCTGGGAGATTTGGAAAACCCGCAACCACTATATTTTGCAAGGGGTGTCAATCAACACTCACTCCATTGTTTCAAAGGTCCTCTTATGGCTGGACTATATGCCTTCGTAGTGTGTGGACATCCAAGGACATGTCTAGAAGATTCACTTCGCCACACATCGCTTTATCAGATGGATATTTTGATTGTGCTTCCCAGCAGGGTCTGTGTGGATGTGGGGCTTGGCTCCGTATTGATGCACTCTCATATCACACGCTGCACTAGACGGGTGGGAGGGGCTCAAATACTAGAGCTGAGATAATTGCCTTTTGGGGACTACTTTGGTTCGCACTATCAAAGAATATCCTGAACATAAACATATATGGGGATTCTAAGACCATCATTGATGGCTTCCTGGGCACATCGGTGTTTGATCCACCCAACCTTCGGGGGTGGCGAGAGCGGATCAGGCACCTGCTGCGTCAGTTTCAGAGCTTCACGATCGCCCACATCTACAGGGAGTCCAACTGTGTTGCAGATTCTCTCTCCAAGGTGGGCATTCAGGATCCAGATGGCTTCATGTATTTCTCTTTTTTTACTGCAGGCAACATCTCAGAAGATGGCAGGATTGCCATTCCGTAGTGGCGTTTTTTGGTTTATACTATTCTCCAACATACTTTTTATCTAGATATTCTCAATGTTTTAAATTTTGTAGCATTCTTCCAGGAACATTCTCACTATTTTGAAACTCTACTCTACAAACAATATTTAAGTTTTAAATATCTGGTTGATGCCTATACAATGGATGATGCTTTTTTAAAGCATATGTTACCTGTTAGGTTTGGTTCAAATAATAATATACCAGTTAGTTTTTTTCCCTTTGAAAAATAAAAATAAAAAAATAATATGAACATAATGAATAAATGCAAGCAATGATTCCTGTCAAATTTTAGTCCTCACCATTGATCCCTGTGCACATTCCCTGGGGTCTGATGGAGTTGGCTTGCTGTATTTCATCATTGGGGCAGCTCTGTACAGTTCGTTCTTAGTTCCATTGCATTCTAATGAATCTTGTCAAATGCCTGTTCTAATTATAAAACCTAAAGGTGTTTTTTGGGTCAGATTAATCAGAGAAATGCATTAATGAATCTTGTCAAATGCCTGTTCTAATTATAAAACCTAAAGGTGTTTTTTGGGTCAGTTAATCAGAGAAATGCGTTAGTGTAATAGCTTGTTAGAATTGGAATGAAAAAATCTATAGGAAGCAAGCTAATCATTTTTCGAGATTAAAAGTGACTTTAATAGTCACTTTATTAAAATAAAGAGGAAAAATGTTTAATTGAGAAAAAGGCCAAAAAAGGTAAGTGGATAACAAATAAAATAAAAGAAGCCACTTAAATAAAGTAAAAAGGAGAAGCCTCTAGAAGGGAAATAAAATAAAATGCTTCTAGAAGGTTGGAGATCCATCCATCAGGTCTTTAAAAGGAGGGGAAGCAAATCATTTGGGACATCTTGGGTTTGGATTATTTTATGCTATTGAGGTTTGGAAAACCTAGTTCTCAGCTTCAGTAAGCCCCATGAAGAAAATCCTTTGGTATTTTGACGAGACTCGGCAAAACCCCATCTTATCCCTTGGTGAATTCATTGAGAATTCACAAATGCATTTATCAATTCAATTTTATTTTGGAGATTTGATGTAGTATTGTTGCAAATCTCTTGGGAAACCATGACCTCAACCATTTCTAATTATTTGTATTAGCATACAATATCTAATTTAATATTAATAAAATAAGACTGAGATTCATTGCATGTATCTTTTCTCTATTTTGAGTTATAGTTCACGTTTCCTAGTCTTGCCATTAATTTCATGGTATAATTTGTGAAATTTGATTGTGAATTGATGACATAATTTTCTGAAGCAAAATCCTGAGAAATTGGTTAAAATTAATAAACAAGATATTACAGTGGTATTAAAGCCGAGGATTAATTTCATTAAGGGGTCGAGGCATTAGTTGTGGGCATTGTAGTTTGAAGGCTGAGAGAAGTTTTTTTGGGTGGCCGGGAACCTTCTCTTCCTAGGAATTGAGGGAAACTCATTAACACAAGCCGAGCGTAATTATTCTTGAGGGCCAAACATCATCTAGTATAGAGGCCAACACTGGTATTTTGGAAGACCGAGTTTTGTCTTTTGGAGCCTGAATTATCTATCATTGGATGTTAAATTGTTATTTGAGTGGCCAAGTACTTTTTTTGAAGCCGATTTGATTGTGCACTTGAGGCCGAGTCCCAGGATTGGATCGTAGGGCACATGAAGGCTTTTTTATTTTGGCAAGCTGTGGATTTGAGCATTGAATGTTTTAGCAAGAGATCCGGTTGTTGTGGGTAGATACATTGAGGACGATCGAATGTTGCCATATCAACAATGAGCATGTAATCTAGTTCCACGTTGGATGCTGAGATTGAATCTAATTTGGCCATTGACTTGTGATCTGTAGTGGTTAGTAGAATGCAAGTACACCTTTTAACCTATGCAAAAGATGAATGACAGAGCCATGAGTTGCTACAGGAAAATATTTGAATGCGCTGATGCATCATGCTTTGATTCGTTCCAAAGCAACGATTATTCTAAGTTGGTCTCTAACAACATATAAATGCATTAAAATCCAAAGTGATTGTCTGATCCAATGGTCGTTGAACGTTTGATTGCTCTGCCTGCAGTTGTTGATCTATATTCGATTAGGTCCAAAAGAAATATTTTGACTGATGGTCCATCGTGAGGGCACTAGGCATATTAATTTAATTGACCCTGTTTGTATCAACTTGAAGTTTGGTCTGAGTGCGCACTTGAGAGAGTATGCACATACCTGCAATGGATCAAAATGAATAAACTTGATTTGGTCGATTGATTGGGTCCTTGGAGCGTTGGTATGCATTTGTATAATGTGTGATAACCTGCACAAGTAGACATCAAGTAAAGGATCGATCAAATGTCCGAATGCATAGTCAATGCGAATAGTTTGATCATTGAATCGTTGTAAAGGTTGGCTCGATTATGTGTTGTGCATGATGAAGTGTGTTGGATAGGACTGAATAATTATGGTGCGTATGGAGCCAAACATATACATAGTGCGCTTCTGAAAGAGGACCTGTGTAGGAGAGTGCGATGGTAGCCAAATACAATGTGCTTAACTTGAGAGCGATCTGAGCCATGGCTTAATAGAGATAGAGTAAGGGATCAAAATAATCATGGATTTGGTGAGAGATTGATTGTGAATGTCAGGGGCAGTGCGTGTGGTTGAGTGGGAGAGCTTAGTGACTACTGGTGCATTTTGGTGGGCTGTAAGATGAACTATGTGTGCCTTAATGCATGGAGTTCAGAAGCAAATTGGAAGGGCTGAGCCAAATTGCTTCAGCCAAGTTTTTGTGCAAAGGTTGAGTTCCAGTTTAGAGGCAAAGTTCCTATTCCTGTGTAGAGGCCGATTCACTAGTTGAGGTTGCATTATTGCTGAGTTGTAACCAAGTTCTTGATCTGATTGTATAATCTCTGAGATTACCCATAGGCCGAGTTAATCTTTTGAAGGGGGTTGAAGTCAGCAGCTAAAGAGGTCACGGTCTTATTGCAAATTATCTCCATTTCTTCCATTGGTACCAAATACATTATATTGTTGTTGAGTTGTAGCAGAGAATCTTCAATAGAGAATCAATCCCAGGTTCATGATATTTATATATTCTTCTATCAACGAAGCTTCTAATTTTGTCCTTGAAACAAATTCTTATCAGTACTTATAATTCTATCCACAAATTAAATTGAAAACAAGTATTGTTTTCAAATTGTTTGAAGAAATTGACATTTAAACAGAATTACATTGAGAAGTTACAACAATGCATTAAAATAGTTGTCTTTGTTATAGCATTGTTGTGAGGATATTGCCTTGTAAATTTGTAAGGTCAGGGGCTCATAGCTAAGCATGATCTGTTGTGTGACTGTAGCAGTGGTGTCTTTGTATGACTGAATGTGAGCCAATGTAATGATATATCTATAGCCATATTTTAGTATGTTGAGCAGCGTGAAAGGATTTAGTGACTTTGCATGAGGCATTTAAACCTCTATGTAACTGTCGAGTGTAATTTGTAAGGGATGAGTACGTCTTGATAATGGAGGTTTATGTTTTGAGTTAGTTGGCCATGTAAGAAAAAGTTTATTGCTGAGTTTTGTATTGAGTCAAAGTATTATTGTATATTGCTGGTAAGTTGACTGTTAGGGCGTGTTGAGTTGAGTGTGAGGTGTTTATGGGTCAGAATCTTGTTGAGTTGATCGACGTTGAGAGTCAAAGTCTAATAACTTTGAAAGAAGATGGAATCTACAACAATTCAAGACAACACTTGCACATGGAATCTACAACAATTCAAGACAACACTTGCACATGGTTCTTTGGGCTGCAATGCTTCCTTGGACCAAAGAACAAAACATAACAACACACCTTTCTCAAAGGGAATCCATGTTATCCTACAACGGGAGTTGTTGAGGGATCTTCAGAAAGAAAAGGAGATAGGGAATTGGATCTTTGCACTTGGGTCTGATTTGCAGAATACGAAGGTGACTTAGAAATCTCTCCTTAATCTGGAAGACTTGGATTCACAATTGTCCAAGGTGAGTCAATTAGAATTGAGGATTCTAAATTGGGCTCTAAAACCAGCCATGCTTGACTTGATACAACAAAGACTCATGGAGCACTCTTGTGAGGTGGTCACACTTATTGTTGCCTCTTGTTTTAGTGAGATCATTCAAATAACTTCACCCTTGCCTCCTTACAATGATGATATTATGGGGAAGTATTTTCAACTAATAGAAGAAAGATTTTAGGGGTTACACGACACCTTGGGTCCTACCCATGGGAAGAGGCTCAAGGTCTTGGAAACCATGGTTGGAATTATGGGTAACCATGATACCATTTGTAGGATGCTGCATTCCAGATTGTTGGCCATTTGGAGGAAGGAGTAGGTTGTGTCACCTATTGCTTATGAAGTAGAACATGAAATTGTTTAGAAGGAAATTGACCAAGGAGGAGATGATGAGGGTACGAGTTTGTAAAGTTGAGGATGCAAAAGTTCCAATAGATAGCAAAAATGAGTTAAGGAGGAAAGGTATTTGCTTTATTTGCAAGTGATCATGGGAGCCTAACCACTCATGCTTGGAGATGATGAGGACGTGAGTTTGTAAAGTTAAGGATGCAAAGGTTCCAATAGATAGCAAAAATGAGTTAAGGAGGAAAGGTATTTGCTTTATTTGCAAGTGATCTTGGGAGCCTAAACACTCATGCTTGAGTGGAATGGTTGAAATGAAAAAGGTGGAATAGGAGGTTCATTTTGATCATTTTGATGAGGTTTCTTCTACCATAACACGAGTCTATTGATTCTCACAAGGATACCTTTAAAGAACATGAACAATCATGTGAAGATGTTGATAACAACTCACTTGTGCATCCATGCATGATGACTGAAATTGATGAGCAGAAGAATGATCCTATGTGTGAAGAAGGACAAAGAGAAGCCATTCAAGGAGACTTGAGGGATGAGCCACTAGTGATGATCCAACATTAATAACACTCGGAAGTGTGTTAGTTTTTGTAGCATTGGACGATGTTCTAGTATCGAGACTTTATGGAGAGGTTAAAACACAAGAGTTCTCCAAAACCCATAAATCATTTCTCGAAATTCCACCTAGAGATGGCTCAATTAATTAATTGACCATAATTAAAAATATCTTAAGTCTAAATTAGGAAAAATGGTTAATTAATAGTAATTAATTGAGAAAAGTGATAATTCTCTAGAAACTCCCACATATCACCTTGGAGATGATCTCGACCATTAATTAAGTTTTAATCGTGGCCATTGGAGTCCCAAATGGAGACTATAAGACGAGGTTAGATGGAAAATACACTAGTGCAGATACTCAGTGGTTTGGGTAGTTCTATTTTTGCAACACAGGTGATTCAACAACAAGATTGAGCCAGTGATCGAGTAACAGGTGGCAGAGGGGCAACATAGCAGTGATCCGAAGGAAGTTTTCCATTTCTGAAGATTCAAAAAGAGGAGGTCGAAATTTTCTCTAAGAAGCAGCGGAAGGACTGCACAGTTACTTCAGCAGAGCAGTTCGATTTGGTTGGAGGGAAGGAAAATTTTCAGTTCCAGAGGCCGGGAAGATTTTCCAAAGGGATAGAGAAGCATTTTCCTAGTCAGTAGTAGGCAAGACCACTTGTTTTGCAGGAGTTTTGCGATAAGCGTGAGAGGGTCTGCGCTAGGGTGAAATAGGGCCTGCACAAATCTGGGTGGGCAATTTGCTTTTTAGAGGTAGTCAGGTGTCGGGATTGTTCAGAGGGTAAAATCCATCAATATATTTTTGTTAGTATTTTTCTTGGGTAGAATCGCCAGTTTGGTGACATTTTATTGTACTCATAAATTCTGTTGCTGCATAATAATAAAAACCTTCACTGTCGCACCAGTTTTCCCACGTTGGGTTTTTCTGGGGACATTTGTCCAAAAATAACGATGTCACAATTTTTGTGTGTGCTAGCATTTCTCAGTTTCCAACACTTTTATTTTCCGCAGTATTTTATTTATGAAGATTGCAATGTGATTAATTTGTTGTTTCCATAATAATAAACTACATAATTAATTTTATAGTTAGAAGAACTATTTCTAGTTGTTGCAATATAAATTTTTAGAAAATTTCAAATGGTTTTAGAGCATATTTGACGAACAGGAAGCTCAGAGGCAAAAGAGAGAAAATTTCATTGGTCAGAGTGTTGAAGAAAGTGTAACTAGGTTTGGTCTTCATGACATTGTAATTGTGATTTTTGTAAACAAGAAAATGAATTTAATTATTATGCCTTGCTGCATGGGTTTCATGAGCAAGAGGTTTTAGTGGCTCCCATTGAGAGCCTTAGGATTTATTTTAAAGAGTCAATGTCATGCTCTTCTTGAGCCTATGTGTAATGTATACAAGTCTATATAAAGGTCTAGAACAACCCTCCAAGACAAGCACAATCCACCTGAAGACATCAACCAGCAAAACGATGAAGAGAGCAGCTATGTCGGCCTCAAAATATATATTAATAGTCATGTCGGCTCAATAAAGAGACACATCGGTTCACATTGACACGTCGGCTAAATATGGGAGACTAACCACTATAAATATGCGGCTAGAGTCACCACAGAGACAGATTTTCAGACATACCTCTGCAACTTCGGATGGCACAGTGAGTGCAGGAATCTCAGACAAGTACAATATTTTCGGATGGATAAGGTGGTACAGGAATCTCAGATGAAGACAATATTACAGTGATTCGGTTGGAGAAAGAGTCTATGGTTTTTGGATAGGTATGACAGGGGTATATACTCTCAGCATACAGTCTTGACATACTTATGAAGAGGAGAGTCATGGAGAGACACTCTTTGTCTCGACCTACTCTCTAGATACAATCACAGTCTCGGCATAATCATGAGGAAAAGGATTACAATGATCTCACAATAATAAACTTTGTCTCATGAACACAGTCATGACCTTGGCATAGTTGCAGTCATGATATCAGTCATGATCCTAATGAAGACAAAGTCAAGATAGTGATGAAGATCTCGGTGAAGGTGCAGTCATGATGCAACAGTAATGAAGATCTCCATAGTGCAGTAGTGATGGACTCAGTGGTGCAACAATGATGATGATCTCAACAATGACAAAGAAGTGGATTGGTGTCTTGGGCTTGGAGTGGCTTCATAGGTCAAGGGTCATGGTATTGGTATTCATCAATTGGAATCTCTATAAGAAGAATTTTGTGCGGGTTTTGCTCTCCAAGAGGGAGAGGTTTTGGCAATGGCAGAGCCAACATCTTGTGTTCTTGTCTCTTTGTTTTTGTTAACTATTTGATGAATATAAGAAGACACACTCTAATAAGAAGAAGTGAAGATTGTGCTAAGAAGAAAAATTAAAATACCTCACAAGTAGTTATCATGTTAGAAGAATCTCATTAATTCTAATTGACCTAGATTCTTCAACACAGAGGGAGCAGTAGGTTGAAATTTTCAGGGGCTGCGCAGTGCCTAGCCAGGCAGTGCGAATTGTTGGGCAAGGGTTCAATTTTCCAGTTGCAGTTGTAGGAAAGTTCAATTTGTCCGAAATAGTGATTCCAGCAGGCACAGGGAGCTCAACAACTTAGCATTTTCGTGAAGGAGATTTCTTTTCTAGGTACAAAGGGTTTTGCAGCAGTTTGTTAGAGAAGAATCAGTGTCGAGTGGAAGATAAAGTGCACACATAGAGGGAGGAATTTCCATATTTTCCTAGAGGGTTTCCAATTCTAGTTTTCTGGAGGAGATCCATAATTTTCAGTTACAGAAGGCAGAGTGAGTTTTCTAGAAGCAACCACGTCAAGTTGTTGGGGTTATAATTTGTGTGCCAGTGTTCTGGAGAAGGACATTCGAAAAAGCTGAGAAAATAGTTCCAGAAATAAAATACAGACAGAGTGAGGCAGACAGAGTAGTTCTGCGCATTCTAGAAAGAAGTGCAAGTTTTAGAACAAGTAGTCGAGAAAAAAAAACAGGAGGAGATTCTAGTCTATTTCCTAGTTTTGAGTTTTTACAAAGATGGCCATAGTTGCGCTTACAAATCAAGACAGGTTGGAGGGAGCTTCCAACTATATCATTTGGAAGGCCAGGATTGTTGAGAAATCAAGGGGCAACTAGATTAGGTGATTTCTCTTACTTTGTTAGCTGCTTGTGATGTATTTTTACTTAACTTGATTAGCTTCTTTTTCCACTTGATTATTATTATTTTCTTATCATCAAATAACTACCAAACAATCAAATAAAAATGAGACAAGAGGACACAAAATGTAGGCTGCTATCTAGGGCCAAAACCTCTCCTCTTGAGAGAAAAACCCACAAGAATTCTTCTCTTCTTATAGAATCTTCAAATGATGAATTCCAAGACCTAATACTTTTGACAAAAACCTCTCCAAGACCAATTCAACCTTCTTTCTTGATGAGTTTTCCTTACATGGATTACAACAACAACCTTTTACCTTCCAACAACAACTTCGAACCCAACAACTTCTCCAACAACTTTGACCCCAACCACTTTTCTAGTAACTTTTGCAATTTCAACTTTCCCAACAATTTATGCAATTTCGACTTGCCCAACAACTTCTGCAATTTCGACTTGCCCAACAACTTTTGCAATTTTGACTTGCCCAATAACTTTAGAAACCCTAACACAAGAGAGAGAGAGAGAGAGGTCCAAAACTTTGATCTTGCTCTTCTTCTTCTTATCCTTGATTTTCATCCTTTTTCTAGCTTCTTTCTTGAGGAGATTGAACTTGCTTGTCTTGTGCTCAAATGAGGTCAAGTTCCTTCTTATATATAGGCTTTCCAGGGGTACGAATTGCCTCCATGAGGCTGACTTGATCTTTCATGTAGGCCAACTTGTTATAGCTTGTTGACAAGGTCTTGGAGGGCCTTTTATTACTCAATTTTTTTTTTACATAATACAAGATGCCCAAAGGAGTCTTACATGTATGACAATGACTCTTTTGACTTCATAATTCTATGACAAACCTAGAAGCACTCAATGGGTGCTTGACCTAAGAATAAATTTACCTTGAGCATGAAACCCATGCATCAAGAATGAAAATAATAAATTTCTTTTCCTCTTTCCATCAAATAAATAAAATCATGATTAGAATAAAGTTATAAACATTATGAAGGCTGAACCTAGTTACACATTTCAACAATCCCTCTTAACTAGGGAGGTATTCATAATCCACACATAGTACATGCACATTCTCATACTGAAGAATTCTCATAACAAGAGTCAGATTGGTAAGCCATCTCAGAAGCTATTTTCTCAGCTTATGCAAGTGCATCTCATCATACCAACCAACATTGTCACATAGCAAGGCCTTGACTAACAAATCTATCTCTCCACAATATCAAAGCACAACGTTGGCAAGACAATGACTGATAAACACCATCATCATTGTCTCTTAAGGCACACACCCCACCTGAATGTTCACAAGTTATGTCATTTTAGGACATTTCTTGTCTTGGATAACACATCATCAAGGAATTTCCTCTTTGACTACTCTTACCTATTGGATGCTCTACCACATCCTCAAAGAGTAACAGAAACCATATGCTTACCCAATCCTCCATTATTTCGTCATAACACGAAGACAAGAATGATGTGTTTGTCTTTCTATCATGGCATTCACTAAGACTTACGATTGTTAGTCCTTGTCTAGTGCATGAACCATGAAGTAGAGAACTATATCCGTCACTCCCTCTTAATCAAGGATGATCTAGTCATTCCTATACAAGGAATATACCCAAGTTCTCTTTTAACAAGAGACTTGCCTAAGCTCCCTCTGAACTAGGGACTTGTTTCCAACAACAACTCTTTGCTCTTTGGTGTAGATCATGGTACTATCAACTGCTTGTAGGGCTCCTATTTCTGCATCATGTCATAAACTTCATCTTCTTCATAATGGAGCCTTCTTCATGATTACTTTATTGTAGGCCATTGACCATCTTCTTTATCACTTTCCCTTCAACAAAACATAGTGTTGAACCAATAGTCATGTCATCCTTATCTTTATTGGAAAGTGATCTTCTAGTCCATATCTTGCTTTTTCTTCATACAACTACCTCTTCCAAGTCATGTTTCTTTTAGGATCTTCCATCCAATCTCATGAGTACTAGTTGTAGGTGACATCTACAACTCTCTTTCGGTAGCCCTGTTTCAACCCAATCAGATTTTGTTCAAAAATTAAAATGAACATCAAATCAAAGTTACCTTTTTATGACGACCTTTCGTCATGACATCAACTTCTTGCAACATCAACATCCTGCACATGTATGAACCCATCTCCAAGACATTTATTACCAAGATTCTTTTTTTTGCAATATCCATATCAGGGTCTTCATACCTTCTTGTTAAGTTATGGTATGTTCTATGCTTATAACAGTTTACTTCTTTTCCTTATTATATTCCACAAATTAACAATCACATGTACATAAAGTAAAGTGCAGATGGAACATTAAATGATCGACAGAAAACAAGCCAAGACAAGAGATACAAGATGTGGCGGCTAGCCAAGGACAAACCCCACAATGTGTGGGGAAACCCTTTGATCAAATCTTATTTTATCTTCAATAATTCAGCAGAGAGAAATAGTACAATAAATCTGATTCATATCAGCAGTAGCAAACCCTAGATCAACAACATCAGCATTAGCAGCTTCATCATCAAACTAGGGTAGACGATATCTCACAAACCGACTGTCGGATCGGCTTGATTCCACCACCAAAATTTGCGGCTTTCAGAGGAGGTTTAGATGAACCTACAAAGCAGTTTAGATGAGGAGATATTCTAGTCCACACAGGTCAATCTTTACTTCTGTAGTTGCAGCTTCAGTTTCAACAGCTTCCAGCTTCACATGTGTGAGGGAGAGACCTTTTTCTGCGCAGTAGAGAAGAGACTCTTTTTTGCGCAGTAGAGAAGAGACTCTTTTTTGCGCAGTAGAGAGAGAGAGATGTGATGAGATGAGTGAGTCCAAATGAGGAAAAGTCCTCCTGTATTTATACATAATGTTGGTGTTTGAATAGATGCGATTGTTGGGCTTCTGAGCCTACATGAGTTGTAGGTCGGCTTGATAATAATTCCATAATCAAAATAAATTCATATCTCCATGAATACTTATCGGAATCGGATGATCTTTATATCAATCCTACACCTCTCGATGAGAGGAATCTAATAAACATATTATCAACCATGAATAAGATGACCCACATGAATTTTTGACCTAGTTTCCAATTTTAACACTCCCTCTCAACTAGGGAGAACTTCATCTGCAATCTATTTATCGGTTGTTACTATTCATCCATCAAATGCACTGCCCTGTACAGCCTATCCCTTGCCCTGCTCTTCTCTATTCTGCCTGTTCTGCTTTGTCTTGTTTTGCCCTATACTGACCTATATTGTTCTGCTCTGTTCTGCTCTGCTCTTGCATTGTTCTGTTCTGCTCTGCTTTTGTCCGAATTATGAAGAAGAAGAAATGATCGAGGATGGATCATACTAACTCAAAGTCAGTCTCAGAGTATGTACCACTGGTCCCCGACCAGTGTCAACGAACCTGAAGTCAACATCATAGTGAGTACAACTCCATTGGTCCCAGACCAGTATCATCCTCCACTGATTCAAAGTCAGTCTCAGAGTGCGTACCACTGGTCCCAGACCAGTCTCAACTGAACCGAAGTCAGCTTCATAGTAAGTACCACTCCTACCACTGGTCCCAGACCAATATCACAGTCTCAGAGAGTGTACCACTGGTCCTAGACCAGTCTCAACTGACCCGAAGTCAGCGTCATAGTATGTACCACTCTCACTGGTCCCAGACCAGTACTGCACTGACACGAAGTCAGTCTCAGAGTATGTACCATTGGTCCCAGACTAGTCTCAACTGACCCGAAGTCAGTGTCATAGTATGGTACAACTCCTACCACTAGTCCCAGAGCAGTATCATTGATCCCAGATCAATACGATAGATACAACGATGCATCCATCGGTACTACTATGGTCCCTAACTTCATTTCCCTGCTCATTGATCAGATGAGAGGTACGTCCCATGAGTCACAGACTGCATGGGTGGGATGCCTCGAATTAATCAATCCTGTCCTCACAAGAGAACACTTCAATCCTGCTACAATCACCATGGAGAACACATCAATCCAAGCTGCCATGGAGAACACATCAATCTAGTCTGCCATGGAGAACACATCAATCTAGGCCTCACAGGAGAACACATCAATCCTGCTACAATCGCCATGGAGAACACATCAATCCAGGCCTCACAGGAGAACACATCAATCCTGCTACAATCACCATGGAGAATACATCAATCCAGGCCTCACAGGAGAACTAATCATCTTGCTACACAGGAGAGAGAATCATCCTATTCCACAAGAGAGCGAATCATCTTGTCCCACAAGAGAGCAAATCATCATGTTCCAGTGCGCACCACCAGGGGAGGGTGAGTCACCTTGTGGTCGTATGTTGCTCCAGTAAGAACCGCAAGCCCTCAAAGCTCCCAGAGCTCAATGTATGCAACATGCAGGACCCTTGTACAAGGGTTTCTTAACGACTCCAAGTCGTTTGGGAAAATCACAGATTAGATCTTTCCTTGGGGCTTTGACAAGGTGTATCGACCTGTACATCATCTTAATGCAATGGAGCCTCCTTGCTCATCGACTTACCATATCCCAGATGATGTCTATCTGTTGGGGCAATCAATGAATATGGGATTCCTCAATAATCGAATCCCACCTCTGGTTGTTACAGAGAATCACAGTGGTATGTGTTCAAACAGCTCACTGAAGAGCCCCAACCATGCAGCTTCACATGAGATCATACTCGTAAATATGTATCCAGTCTCGGTGGTGCTTATGGCAACCGACTTCTGCTTCCTGTTCATCCATTATATCGAAGCAGAATCCAAAGAGAAACAACACTAAAAAGTGCTCCAGTGATCCTCCACACGACTTGCCTAATCAACATCATGCAGTTTCATATTTCCGGCAGTGTATCTCAATACATGAGAGATTGTGTCTTGAAGACATCTCAGAAGATTCTTGGCACCAATCTAGTGAGGCTCAACCAAATATGAGCTCATAATGCTAACTGCAAAACATATGTTCGGATGGAGGTTCACCAAGAACATTAATGCAAATGAGTTTTTGAAACTCAGAGGCATTTCCCAAATCTGGTCCGACATCACTACCATATAACTTCTGAAAGTTAAGATCCTCGAGGTAGTCACAAGCTTGCAATCGACCATACCAATTTTTTTCAGAATCTTCACCACATATTTTCCTTGAGATAAGAAAATTTCCCTTGGCTTCTTCCACACTTCAAGTCCTTGATTCTTCATTTCAAATTCAGAAGCCAACTCCCTCTTACATTTGTGAATGAGAGGGTATGCACCTGTTAGAAAGAGGTCATCCACATACAACACTAGTATGAGAGGCTTGTCATCTTCAACCTTAAAGTAAAGGTTAGGATCAACTTCACTCCTAGTGAATCCCAGCTTCATCAAGTAGCTATCGATCCTCTCATACCATGCTTGGGGTGCTTGCTTCAGCCGATTGAGAGCCTTCTTCAACTTGCATACATGAGATTTTCAATCATAAATCTCAAATCCTTTGGGTTTCTCCACATAGACCTCTTCTTTAATCGAGTCGTGCAAGAACGCGGTCTTGACATCCATCTGATGTAGGTTCCATCCTTTTGAAGCGGCAAGGGCTATGATCGAGCGGATGGTCGTATATCTGGCAACAGGTGCAAATATCTCGTCATAGTCTATACCTTCCTTCTGGTAGAAACCACGAGCAACAAAACAAGCCTTATACTTTTCCATACTTCCATCTGCTGCATGCTTTATCTTGTAAAGCCATTTGGAAGTAACAACTGTCTTGTCCCAGGGTCTGGGAACTACTTCCCAGACATCATTTTTCATGATAGACTCATATTCTTCGGTCATAGCATCCTTCCATACTTGATGCTTGACGACATCTAAGAATGATGAAGGCTCATTTTGTATGATCATGCTCATGATGGTCAGGTATCCCTAATACCTATTAGGTTTCTTACTTTCACGAAAGGTTCCTCGGGGTGCAGCATGTCCTTCAGTATCATCAAGTAGACCCCTAAGCCATGAAGGCCTCTTCTTGGAAGAGGAAGGCTCAGGTGGATAAATAGGATCCATTGGTTCTTCCACATCAGGCATTGTTACATCATCTACCCATAGAGACAACTTCCACAATTGTACGGTGCCACACCATTCTGCTCTGGAGTATGTGGTGTAGTAGTCTCCCTCTTAATGCCAACCTCAGGTATGCCTGAGTGAACCAACTGTAATATATCGGAGGTCTTGCTTAGGCTTGAGGGGAATGGTCCCCTTTTGAGCTTTCCTTCGGCACATCCTGGACATACACCTTCTTTCTCTACTCGGAATTCGGGCATCCCTGTCACCATTTGTCTTACACCGAGTAGAGCTTTATAATGAAGGGGGGCAAACCTCCGATGCCAAAGTTTGGACTGAAGAGATGTGTCATAAGACATGACACCTAGCGGACATCCATCGACCTGATATAATGAATCAACACGAAACCCAAGAGTAAAGGCATCTTTAACATTATTTTCCATATACGTACCCTGCCATCGGTGAAGGTTACCTTGTAGCCTTTGTCTTCCATTGCTGAGATGGACACCAGGTTCTTTTTGAGGTCAGGTGCATTTAATACGTCTTGGAATTTCTAGCCTTCTTGAATGGTTGTCCTCTTCCTTGATTCCCAACTCTCCTCTTACCTTTGCTATTGAATTTGTCATTCCTTTGATTGCCATCAGAGGGATTTTGATCATCGTCCCAATGTGAGTCCTTTCTATCAGGGCACTGCCTTGCATAGTGACTAGCTTTATCGCAGATGTAACATCGTCCTTTTCTTCCACCCTTAGGTCCAGCCTTTCCTTTTGATTTATTCCCGGAATTATTTCTTTTCTTAGCATGAGAAGAAAAGGCAACAAGAGGACCTTTAGGCATGGGAATTTCTTGCTCTTCTACCCTTGTTTCTTCTTGAATGCATCTAACCATTAATTCCTCGAAACCAGGAATTACATTATTGTTCAGAAGAGTAGTCCTGAACACGTACCATTCGGATGGTAATCCTCCAAGAGTCGTGAGTGCCATTTCTCTGTCAGTAATAGTCTCCCCAATAGATAGGAGATCGTTCTTGATCTCGGTGATTCTTAAGAAGTATGCTTGCATACTCTCATCTTTACCCTTATGAATTTCCTTCAGCTTATTTCTAAGAAACAAAACTTGATTTGCATCATTAACTTTAAATAAACTCACTAGTCTATCATAGATTTCCTTGGAGGTGTCTAGTTTAGAGATGTAGGCCACCAAGCGCTTGTCAATAGAGTCTCGGATGATCTTCTTCGCTTTAATTTCTTCGTTCTTCCATTTCTTCATGGAAGCAGGAGGTGCATTTGATGGAGGCTCAACAATATTGCCTCTCACATGATCCAACATTCCTTGATCCTCAAGGGTCAGATTGATAGACATCTTCCATCCGTGGTAGTCAGCTTTCTCACGGAGCTTGTCTTCGGTAGGAAAGAGTGTTGAGGACCCCATCGTTCTTTTTAGGATAGCCTTGCCAATATTCTCTTCGATGATTGCTCTTGCTCGTGCTTTGTCTTCACCTCAGCTTTGATACCATGTTAAGTTATGGTATGTTCTATGCTTATAACAATTTACTTCTTTTCCTTATTATATTCCACAGATTAACAATCACATGTACATAAAGTAAAGTGCAGATAGAACATTAAACGATTGACAAAAAACAAGCCAAGACAAGAGACACAAGATGTGGTGGCTAGCCAGGGACAAACCCCCCAATGTGTGGGGAACCCTTTGATCAAATCTTCTTTTATCTTCAATAATTAAACATAGAGAAATAATACAATAATCTGATTCATATCAGCAGTAGCAAACCCTAGATCAGCAGCATCAGCATTAGCGGCTTCATCATCATACTAGGGCAGACGATATCTCACAAATAGACCGTCGGATCGGCTTGATTCCACCACCAAAAGTTGTGGCTTTCAGAGGAGGTTCAGATGAACCTACAACGCAGTTCAGCAGCTTCCAGGTTCACATGTGTGAGGGAGAGACCCTTTTCTGCGTAGTAGAGAAGAGACTCTTTTCTACGTAGTAGAGAGAGAGATGTGATGAGATGAGTGAGTCCAAATGAGGAAAAGTCCTCCTGTATTTATACACAATGTTGGTGTTTGAATAGATGCGACTGTTGGGCTTCTAAGCCTACATGAGTTGTAGGTCGGCTTGATAATAATTCCACAATCAAAATAAATTCATATCTCCATGAATACTTATCAGAATCGGATGATCTTTATATCAATCCTACAGCTCGCGACGAGAGGAATCTAATAAAAATATTATCAGTCATGAATATGATGACCCACATGAATTTTTACCCTATTTTCCAATTTTAACACTTCTTCTTCCATGGAGATGTCATAGATAATTTTTCTAGTTATCAGATGTTGATTGTGAAAATTTCAAGTCTAAAATCCTATTGCAGCAACTAGAATTAATTCCTCTAATTTTTAATTAATTTAACAATTTATTTGCTACGGAAAATATCGAATAAATCACACTGCAACCTTCACAAATAAAACTGCGGAAAATCATAGCGCTAGAAATTGAGAAATATGCTTGCACACACATAAAAATTGACACAATTGTTTTTGGACAAATGTCCTCGGAAAAAGCCAACTTGGGAAAATCAATGCAACAACTGAGGGTTTTTATTATTTTGCAACAATGAAATTCTGAGTACAATCTATGGATGCCCAACTAAAAATCCAAACAACAAAATAATCTTGCCAAAATATTTGTGAGGCAAATACCCCAACACCATGATTGATCTTGCTCCAACAACTAACAAATATGGCCAGTAATACAACCTCTGCGCAGTGCTTGCGTAGACCCCAACTTGCTAAGCTGGAAACTGTAATAAAAATGACGTCCTCATTGACTCTGTCTCTGGGAGAAATTTGCTTGGCCTCCTAGAGAATTTCCGGACCAACAACTATTGAATTTCTCTCCTTCAGCAAAATTGATCTCCCTCTGAAACCTTCTGCGCTGCCTCTACACAACTCCACTGGGAAATATGACCCTCTTGTTGCTGACTCTTCGGATTTGGAAAAAATTTCCTCTAGACTCACTATCCTTGCCCCTCTATATCTCTGCTTCCCTTATGAAGCTCAAACTCTTCCAACAACAAATTCTCTATGGAAAAATCGAACTCTCCAAGGAAATCGATCTCTATGTGTATATGTTCTCCATCTACCCATCGACTTCTTATTATAATCTTCTATTGAGACTCCAACAACCAAGATTAAAACTTAATTAAGGGCTAAGATCATATCGAAGTTGATCCGTGTGAGTTTTTAGACAATTCACACCTTATCTCAATTAATACTTATTAATTAACCACTTTCCCTAAGTTTAGACTTAGGAAATATTAAAAAATGGGCTGATAATCTAATTGAGACAATTCTAGGTGGAATTTGCAGAAACGATTTCTGGCTTATGGAGAAATATTGTGTTTTAGCCTCTCCACAAAGTTTCAAGACCAAAAAACCTTTGATGCTACAAAAAATAACACTCCCTCTTAGCGAGGAATGTGTTTTAGTGTTGTATTGCTGCTACAACACCCTATCTCCGTATTACCCTCTGTACACTATTGATGGCTAGCCAGTGTTACTGCCTGCCACTACCCACCAACCACTGTGGAACTTAGATCCTATATTCATGTTGTTGTTGACATTGCTATACTATTTCCAACTCTGCATCTGCATTGCAACTCCCTCTCATCTATTGCTGCTACAATTGCAACAACTTCAATTGAGAAGCATCCTAAATACTGAAGCAATTGTGTCTGTTGCATTTGTCTCTTGAGTCTTGACTGTTACTAGCACATGCACTGTCCATTGAAGAATTTGCGTTGTTGTTGACTTTGTTACTGAGCCTCCTGCTCTGCTGCCAACACTGCACTGCGCTTCTCAGCACCTAACTGCTACTAGTCTGCAACTGTCACTCGGGTAACTGGCTGCATCACTGACACTGATCCATCCTGATAATGAATACTGTGGGCCCCCATAGCAAGGTAATAATCCATGAGGAGTACACTTCAATGGACCCTAACCATCCTTGTCAACATTGAAAATCTTCCTCCAACCTAGAGGACAACTTATCTATCTGAACAGACGTTGTCGCCTGGTCTTGCTTCTCCTGCTTGTCCTTCTTCCTGAGAGGACACTATGTACTGTAGTGGATGAACTTACCACATTTGAAGCACTTGACATTTGACGGGTCCTTCTTCTTCTTCTTTTCCCCATGTCCTTGACTGAGACCTTTTGATGCTAAGGCCACATTCTACTCTTCACCTTTCAGTCCCTTGTTGCTGCTGTCGCTGATGGTACTCTTTACTAGAGGTTGCCTCAACTCCTCCTGCTGTAGGTCGTACCACATCAAGTCTCATTTACGCAATGTGTCTCTGCCCAAGATACTTTGGAAAACACCTGCCTTTCCTCTCTATTCAGTGCCAACCGTACAAGCTCTGTGGGTTGGGGTGCTTCCCCAACGACTTCAAGATGATCTCAGACTTCCTGAATCTTGGTGAGGAAGGCATCTATGATTTCGCCCTTTTGCATCTTGATTCTCAGCTTCTTCCGCAAGAACATCTTCCACTGCTTGTAAGTGTTCTGATATAGCTGGATGAGAGCATCCCACATTTCCTTGGTCGTTCCTTTGTTTTCCACATGTGAAACTATATGGTCCCGAACTCCATCCAAGATCAATCTCTTCACCTTCACCATTTCCTTCCTGTACTCATTGAGATGATCTACACCCTGGGGTACTGCTACCATATTGTCCACATATGTTTTCAGATCATATTCATCTAGAAGGAAGGACATCCTAGATCCAGATGACATAATTGGAGGCTCCCTTAAACCTATCCTAATCTCTAAGCCCAACTGTGGCCATCTCTAAGTCTGGTCGAAAATATCCCTCTTTCCTTCTGCTTAGGTGTTGGATCTGCTATTCGCACTTCCTCTAGAGTGAGAATATTTGCTCACAGCTACTGCCAATTTGCAACTAAAAAATTAGATCTCTAAAACTCGAAATCCCATGAGAGAAATTTTCAATCTATGTGTGTTATTTCTCTTCCACCCGGTGCTGATTCTGCTACTGCAAATTGCTGCAAAAACCTTTATGCCCAAACAAAGAATCTGCTCAACAAAAATTTGAGCTGTAGTTTCTCCCTCTGCTGGCTGGAATCATTATTCCAAATAATTCAGATTTTCTGCCACCCAACAACTGAAAATCAAACCCTTACACATCAATTTGTATTACCAGGCTAGGCACAGCGTAGCCCCAAAAAAATTTGGCCTATTTCTTCCCCTAAACAACAAAATTATCTTCTTTCGCCTCTGAGCTTCCTATATGTTAAACTTGCTCGATACCATGTGAAAATTTGAAGTCTGAAATCTTATCGTAACAACTAGAATTAATTCCTCTAATTCTTAATTAATTTAACAATTTATTTGCTACGAAAAGTATCGAATAAATCACACTGCAACCTTCACAAATAAAATTGTGGAAAATAATAGCACTAGAAATTGAGAAATATGCTAGCACACACACATAAAAATTGACACAAATTTTTTTTTGGACAAATGTCCCTGGAAAACCCAAATTGGGAAAACCAGTGGAGTAGCTGAGGGTTTTTATTATTTAGTAGTGAAATTTTGAGTACAATCTATGGATGCCCAACTAGCAATCCAAACAGAAAAATAATCTAGCCGAAATATTTGTGAGGCAAATAGCTCAACGCCATGCTTGATCGTGCTCCAACAACTAACAAATCTAGCCAGTCATATAGCCTTTGCGTAGTGCTTGCGCAAACCCCAACTCGCTAAGCCCGAAACTACAAGAAAAATGTTGTCCTGACTGACTCTACCACTAGGAGAAATTCGCTTGGCCTCCTAGAGAATTTCCGGACCAAAAGGTACTAAATTTTTCTCTCCTTCAGCAAAACCAATCTCCCTCTGAAGCCTTCTGCATTGTCTCTGTGTAGCTCCACTGGGAAATACGACCCTCTTGTTGCTGACTCTCCGGATCTGGAAAAATTTCCTCTGGACTCACTGTCCCTACCCCTCTCTGTCTTTGCTTTCCTTTTGAAGTTCGAACTCTTCCAACAACAACTTCTCTTTGGAAAAATCGAACTCTCCAAGGAAATCAATCTTTGTGTGTATGTGTTCTCCATCTACCCATCGCCTTCTTCTTATAATCTTCTGTTGGGACTCCAATGACCAAGATTGAAACTTAATCAAGGGCTAAAACCATATCAAAGTCGACCCATGTGATTTTTAAGATGATTTACACCTTATCTCAATTATTACTGATTAATTAGCCACTTTCTTTAAGTTTAGACTTAGGAAATATTTAAAAATAGGCTAATAATCTAATTGAGACACTTTTAGGTGAAATTTCCAAAAATGATTTCTAGGTTATGGAGAACTCCCATGTTTTAGTCTCTCTACAAAGTTTCGAGACTAGAACACCTTCGATGCTACAAAAACTAACATTGATTACATAGCTTATCTTACATGACTATAGTTGCATCTTTCACGAACTCTTCTCCTTTTCTTCACATATTGCTTCCCCGGGAATTTCTATACATAGTTCCTTCATCATAGGAACCATAATTGTCAACCACCTCATATTCCATATGAGGTCATATTATGTTGAGTTCATCTTGCCAATATGTAGGAGAGTTCAAGGCATATTGTCTACATGCCTTCATGCATCTTCCTGATGGAAGAGATTCTTCTTCTTCAATCATGTTCATGAGATAGAGCATTCAACCATTCTAACTGCAACCATATGATGACATGACTTTATCTATCTATTACCAAATATATACATACCTCTTCCTTCATGTGGTCATTTCATTAGGGGATTTTTGAAGCCTAAAATGGGCCTCCTAAGAAAAATGTACAACCAAAATAAACATTATAAGAACCAATAGGATTCAAGATGATGATGTCAACCATGGGGGATGATTCACTATTTTTGGAGTAAAAAAGTACAAAAATAATAAAATAATAAAATAATAAAACTTCTTTTTCAACTTATCTCCCTAAGTTTTTATTCAAATTTCGAGCGGGAGTACTCGTTGGATGTAAAATTTAATTCCTCATCCAAGGAGTACCCATGTTGCATACTTTCGATGGACCCCGCTATACGAAAAATACGAAATACATGAAAAATGTGATTGCAATCACGTTTTTTCATGTATGTCGTATAGCGGGCTCCATCGAAAGTATGCAACATGGGTACTCCTTGGATGAGGAATCAAGTTTTGCATCCAACGAGTGTTTCCACTCAAAATTTGAGTAACCATACAAAGATAAGTTGAAAATACGAGTTGAAAATATAATTGTCTATTTTCCCTCTAAAAGTTGATGATGTAATCTAACCTTATTTTATTATTTCCACTATTATTTTATAATTTCCTTAGGAGGCCCATTTTAGACCTCAAAAATCCCTAATGAGACTTCCTTTGGCAACTTCATTTTCTTGCTTGAAGATGAAAGTACTTCAACCAACTTTGACATGCTGCACTCCTTTGTCATCATACCATTTTCCTTCTTAAACAATGGATCCCACACAAGGTGGAATGTCGACAATCAGCGAGACACTTCTTTCCAAGTAGAGGTGAACCTTCTTATAAATATTCTAGCTGAGGATCTCAACAATCCTCATTTTGCAAATGCTCCTTTCCAATAATGATGATGTCTGATGACCTTTATTTATCTTTTATCTTGCTAGATGAATTTCCTCCAACCATGTATACTTCTATTTGATTGACCTTATATGCTTTCAATGGGGATGCCATTTCTATCATGATGACTGCTATAACCATGTAGACTTTCTACTTCAACTATCCTTCCATGCTTCTATCTCTATATTGCTTCTTTCTTCTCTTCTTGTTGTCTTTCTTGACTTTGTGACATTTCCTTTTAAAGTGCCCATATTCATTACACCCATAGCAATGTATTTTGGACATATTGATATTCTTCTTTTTCTGACGATCAAATTTTCCAAACTTTCCTTTTCGTCTGGCCATGGTTGCATATGCTTGAACTTGTTCATTTGATCCAACATCGCTCTTTGCCTTCAACCTAGTTTCTTAAATCTTACATAATTACCAAAGTTCACTGAATGGAGTGGCTTCCTTCTTCCCATAGATACTTGATACAAAGTTTCCCCATTCATCAGGTAGTGCATTGAGCACCACAGTGGTCATTTCTTTATCGGACATTATTTCTCCTAATTCTTGAAGTTGATCTCTTATTTGTGACACCCTCATAAGGTATGAGGCTATCCCTTCATCCTTAGATACCTTCATTTTGTATAATTCGGTTCTCAATGATATAGCTTCTCCTGTAGTGTTTACGAAAAACAGTTATACCAACTCTTCATAGATATCTTTCGATTTCTCCAACTTTTCTACATAAGGGATGAGGGAATCCTTGATTGATTCTATGAGGATTCTTTGAGCCCTTATTTCTCCTTTCATGTACTTTGATAGTGCTTGAGATTGCTCTTGTGATGGTTTGGAGATTGAACCCTTAACATATTCAATAACTTCATTTTTTATGAGGATCAAATCTATCGTCTTCTTCCATGCAAGGAAATTTGATGACCCAACCTATTTATTGCTTTCCTTGCAGAATGAAGTCATTTTGATAGTATATTCAGACATAGATATAAAGATATTTGTCAAGTGAATATGCTTCTTTGATGGTGATATATTCAACTGGATGCCTTCTTGATTTTGATGATTATTGGTAATGTTTTCTTCCTTGAAGATGGCAATACTTCTTCTTCTAGAGATGTCTTTCTTCAAATATGCTTGAGATGTGATCCTTCCTTAAAGAGAGAGACCACCTTTATTCCTTTGATGATGATGGAAATGCTTCTTCTTTCTTCCCTGGGATGTAAAAATGTAGAATATGGAGACTTCAAGATGCTTCAAATGTGTAGTCCTTCTTTCTTTGAGTGGAGGTAGGGTCCTTGAGGTCTTCTTGTTCTTGTGATGATGTGAGATTTTGAGATGAGTACTCCTCCTTGGTGCTTCTTAGTCCTATTTAATGATTTCCTTGTGCTCAATCCTTATGCATCCTTTTTCAATGATATGATATTCAAGTTGCCTCTTCTTGACTTGTCACCTTAGCTCTGATACCATGTTGAAAAATCAAGGGGCAACTAGATTAGGTGATTTCTCTTACTTTCATAATTGCTTGTGATGTATTTTACTTAACTTGATTAACTTCTTCTTTCACTTGATTAATATTATGTTCTTATCATAAAACAACTACCAAATAATGAAAGAACAATGAGACAGGAGGACACAAAATGTAGGATGCTAGCCAGGGCCAAAATCTCTCCTCTTGAGAGGAAAACCCACAAGAATTCTTCTCTTCTTATAGAATCTTCAAATGATGAATTCCAAGACCTAAAACCCTTGACAAAGACCTCTCCAAGACAAGGTCAACCTTCCTTCATGATGAGTTTTCCTTACATAGCTTACAACAAAAACCTTTTACCTTCCAACAACGACTTCGACCCTCGCAACTTCTCTAGCAACATCAACCCCAACAACTTTTCTAGCAACTTTTGCAATTTTGACTTTCCCAACAATTTCTGCAATTTTGATTTGCCCAACGACTTATGCAATTTTGACTCGTCCAACAACTTCTGCAATTTCGACTTGACCAACAACTTTAGAAACCCTAACACAAGAGAGAGAGAGAGGTCCAAAACTTCAATCTTTCTCTTCTTCTTCTTATCCTTGATTTTTGTCCCTTTTCCAGCTTCTTTCTTGAGGGGATTGAAAGAGAAGACGAGGAACACTAGGGTGTAGAAAGGTGAAGGCATTGATCCTTTTATCACAAGGCTTCAAGATATCAAGGATGAGCTTGTAGTTGTAGGAGAGATGCCTTCACCTACTGAGATGGTGCGGTTAGCACTCAACAACGTCACCGAGAATTGGGAGAATTTGATCCAAGGCATTCTAGGATGAGATAGGTTCCCTGGGTGGGGCCAGATGTGGGTTGATCTCTCACAGGTAGAGATGAAGCGAGCTATTGTAAAGAGCTCCATCAACAACAGTAGCAACGAGGGATCGAAGGGTGTTGAGGAGGAAGATAATGTATCCTTTGCGTTGATAGGGAAGGAAAAATATCCCAGTCAGGGACAAGGCTCGCGGGGAGAGAAGAAGAATAAAAATGATCTATCTAAGGTCAAATGCTTCAAGTGTGGCGACTTTGGCCACTAAAGTACCCAATGTCCTCAGAGGAAGAAGGACAAGCAGGAGAAGCAGGATCATGTAGAAACATTTACAAATATAGACAGGTTGTCCTCGAGGTTGGAGGAAGAATTGTCATGTTTGCAGCTATACCTCTAGGAGTGAGGTGGGGTGATATGGAGCTTTAGTCCCATAGTTGCGCAAAGATTGGGGTAGGATCTAATGAGGCAATCGTCAGATGGTGTCTGCATCGAATGGTGTTTCGTCATGGATCATTACCTTTGCTACAGGGGCCCACAAATTCAGTAGTAAGAGGATCATTGTCAGTTGATGCAGTTAGATTCCAGAGTGAGTTGTAGACTAGTTGCAATTAGATGTTGAGGATCACAAACTAGTGTTGATGGTAGAGCAGGAGGCTTAGTGGCAGAATAAGCAACAACACAAATTTCTTAGTGGACAGTGCAGAGGCTAGTTGCAGTCATAGACTCAGGAGACAATTGCAGCACAAAGACAATTGGTTTAGTATTTTGGATGCTTCTCATTTGCAGTAGTAGCAACAACAATTGAGAGGGAGTTGAGTTACAATGCAGATGCAAAGTTGGCAACAATATAAGTTGTACAATGCAGTGTCGAAAACAACACAGATGCAACAACATGGTTCAACTGCAGTCAGTGGCAGATGAATTAGAGTTAGCATAGTGTTTTATGGACATTGGTAGGCAACTACAGTTGTCAGATATCAACAACGTGGTTGGAGGATGTTGCAGAGATAGGGTGTTGTGACAGTTGTGAAACATTAGTTGAAGAGAACACCTTCCTCGCTAAGAGGGAGTGTTAGTTTTTGTAGCATCATATCGTGTTCTAGTCTCGAGCCTTTGTGGAGAGGTTAAAACACAAGAGTTCTCCAAAACCCAGAAATGGTTTTTGGAAATTCCACCTAGAGATGGCTTAATTAAATTAATTGACCATAATTAAAAATTTCCTAGGTCTAACTTAGGAAAAATGGTTAATTAATAGTAATTAATTGAGAAAGGTGAGAATTCTCTAGAAACTTGCACGAATCGACTTGGAGATGATCTCAACCATCAATTAAATTTTAATTCTGGTCGTTGGAGTCCCAACTGGAGATTATAAGAAGTTGATGGGTAGATGGAGAATATACCAATGCAGATACTCAGTAGTCTAGCCAATTCGATTTTTGCAGTGCAGGTGATTCAGCAACAATATTGAGCAAGTGATTGAGTATCATGTGGCAGAGGGGAAACATAACATTCATCCAGAAGAAGTTTTCTAGTTCCGGAGAGTCAGAAAGATGAAGCAAATTTTCTCTAAGAAGTAGCACAGGGACTGCACATTTACTTCAACAAAGCAGATTGATTTGGCTAAAGGGAAGGACATTTTCAGTTCCATATGCTAGGAAGATTTTCTAGAGGGTCGGAGAAGCATTTTCCCAGTTAGCAGTAGGCAGGGCAACTTGATTTGTAGGCGTTTTAGGCTGAGCGTGAGAGGGTCTGCCCTAGGGTGACGCAAAGCCTACACAAAGTAGGGTGGATGACTTGCTTTCAGAGGTAGTCAGGTGCCAGGATTGTTCAGAGAGGGTAAAATCCCTCAGTATATTTTTGCCAATATTTCTCTTAGGTAGAATCGCCAGTTTAGCGACATTTTACTATACTCAGAAATTTTGTTGCTACATAATAATAAAAACCCTCATTGTTGCATCGGTTTTCCCACATTGGGTATTTCTAGGGACATTTGTCCAAAAATAACGGTGTCATAATTTTTGTGTGTATGCTAGTATTTCTCAGTTTCCAATGCTTTTATTTTCCATAGTATTTAATTTGTGAAGATTGCAGTGTGATTAATTCGTTGTTGTCATAGAAATAAACTACATAATTAATTTTACAACTAGAAGAATTAATTCCAGTTGTTGTAATAGATTTTTTTTTTAAATTTTCACGAAGTGCAAGGGCATGAGAAGGATGATATGCATAGTGTGCATGGTGAGCCATTTTTGGAAATCTAGTTGAAGGCTCAAGTTGGAGTCATGGTTGAGGTAGTTGAGCATCTGCATTTGGGGCCAACCTTAATGAGGGTGCAAATAGACAGAGAGGCATCCAATGGGGCTACAGAAATTTCAGGTGAGAGCCATTAGGAGAAGATTGGGCATTTTAGGATTGATCTTATGGCATTTAAGCAGAGGACCTAGATAGTCCGAAGCACCACCTTGGATTAGAACAATAAAATTGAGGGGCTTAGAGTGGTGTGTGCCAAGTCAACGACCAAGTTGTCTAGCGTTGAGGGACAACTAAATATATTAACAAGGCAACAAGAGGAGTATACTTGGGATTTTCAAAGCAACCCTATTCAGGAGTACATCGATAGGACACTATCAACCCACTTATATACATAAGAGAGAAAGGGGCAAAGCCTTCTAGATGGATTTTATTGGTTGACCAAGCGGAGAAACATGAACTAAGCATGAAGCAACATTAGTGTAGTGGACTTGTTCCATGCGTCGGTATTCATGCATAATTCGATCCTTCCCACGAGATGGATTGGCGGGATATTATGAGCTGGTATTCTATTAATGGAGTGTTTCTTGGACGATATTCCTAGCCAGGGACATAGCACAGTAGGAGCTCTTAGACATGGGCGATGATGATTGGCCATGGTGGCACTAGGATCTAGGTGGATCTATTGGTGGTAGGTTGAGTCAAAGATTTGTTTGGGATCTGGGTATTGAGAGATACACTCATGATCAGGTGGCACAAAGATATGGTGTGGCACAATGGTGTGTGGGATCCTGGCATCAGTGTACAAATGCCTTTGCAGCTAACAAATGTAGATTGTTTGAGGGAAAACAATCTTGGGGTGAGAGTATTTGTAATATCCTCATTTTTAGTTTCCCTTATGATGCAGTTAGAATGGATTTCTAGGATTGGTGGCCGCGAGTTTATAGGAGCGAGATTATGTTATTAGAGGGCCTAGAGAGTTTTGGAGGAGTTTTATGGTGGCCCAATGGAGTTCACTTTGTGTATTTCATCATCAGGGAAACTTTTCACAGTTCATTCTTGGTTTCGTTGCATTTTGATGAATTTCGTAAAACAGTTATTATCAAGCTTATTCTAATTATAAACGCTAAAGGTGTTATTTGATCAAATTAATCAGAGAAACACCTTAGTGTAATAGCTTGTTGGAACCATAATGAAGAAATCTACAGGATGGGATGGTGAAAAGTGATTTTCAGTAGCCAAAGAAAATATGGAGGTGGGATAATCATTTTCCCGGATTAAAAGTGACTTTAATTAGTCACTTTATTAAAATAAAAGGGGAAAGTGTTTAATTGAGAAAAAGGCTAAAAAGGGGAGAGTGCCTTATAAAATTATATTAGAGGCACTTAAAAAAAGTAAAAAGGAAAAAACCTCTAGAAGGGAAATAAAATAATAAAATAAAATGCTTTTAGAAGGTTGGAGATCCATCCATCAAGTCTTTAAAAGGAGGGGAAGCAAATCATTTGGGACATCTTATATTTGGATTATTTTTGGTTGGTGAGGTTTGGAGAACCTAGTTCTCAGCTTTTGTAAACCCCAAGATGAAAACCCTTGGGTATTTTGGTGAGATTGGATGAAAACCTATCTCATCCCTTGGTGAATTCATTCAGAATTTACATGTGCATTTATCAGTTTAGATTTATTTGGAGGTATGATGCAGTATTGTTGCAGATCTCTTAGGGGGCCATCACCTCAGCCATTCCCAGTTATTTGTATTAACATGTAATATATAATTTCATAATAATAAAATAAATCTGAGATTCACAATGTATATCTTGTCTATTTTGAGTTGCATTTTATGTTTCCTAGTTTTGTCATTAATTTCATGGTATAATTTGTGAAATTTGATTGTCGAATTGATGGCATAATTTTTTGAAGCAGAATCCCGAGAAATTTGTTAAAATTAATAAACAATATATTACACAAAAACTATGTGCATCAACAGAATCATGTAGGAGCACAACCAAATTTTTGTAGATTACAAAAGCATATGTAACCGTATCAATGTTACAGAGTAAGCATCAAAAAGTCAATCTCATGAATTGCAACATAAAAGTGCACAAAATAATCAATTTGACCACAGATCCGCAATGTCCATAACAAGCTAGATTCCTTATGTAAAGGTCTTCTAGCTAAACCATAAGTATATTATCTAGGCCTCCCTGAGTGCGGATCCAATCACGGGCAATGTCTGAGCCTTTTCAGAAAGAATGCCTACCATGCAATTTCTATCCAACTCCAGTTGAACCTCTCCCAAATTTGCCAACAGAAAAATAAAATTTCAATAGTGGAGTAGCAGTTCCAAAACCCAAAGAAGTTTCCATCTGTTAGCAATTGCCTTGATATAAAGTCATCCCAAAATGGCCTACAGACAAATAAAATTTCAATAATGGAGTAGCAGTTCCAAAACCCAAAGAAGTTTCCATCTGTTAGCAATTGCTTTGATATAAATTCATCCCAAAATGGCCTACAGACAAATAAAATTTCAACAGTGGAGTAGCAGTTCCAAAACCCAAAGTTTCGATCTGTTAGCAATTGCCTTGATATAAAGTCATATGATTTTCTAGACTAATCAGTTCATCCTTAACCTGCAATTTCTAACAGTAATTCCTACTTTTGTGGTCATTTGCTGGACATTAATAAAATTATTTTATCTTATCTTTATCAGATAATGCCTAAATATGCTCTTACAAAATATTCACACCATCCTGTCAAAAAGAATTTTAAGGTTTCTTCACAATTGATGTTTGTTCATCTTTAACTTTTGTTAGTACTATAGCAACTTTGTTAGATTCATATTATGATTTTTGCATCTCTAGTAAAGAATCAATCAATTGTTCATAAATAGTTGCATAAAAGGGTCAGATTCTACATATGCAAGAGCAAGGGCATAATTTAAAACAATCAAGACATGAAAATGACTTATAAATCCCAGAAAAGCACTTTCACAGATTTGAATTGGAGCATGAAATATCTTCTTAATCTAAAGGGCACAATGAAGTCGGAGGTTAAGAGGTGAAACTATTTTCATTCATAAAGAAATGGAGGGCTTTGGCTGTAACCTCACCCAACGAATGTTCAAGTCCAGAATCATTACTTTGTGAAAACTATTTAATGAATCTGAAAGGCAGGTATATACTTGAACCATCGATGGCTATGATATATTTAGATTAAGGACCTATGAAGGTAATGAACCATTTGGTAGGGAATTAGGTGCACTTAATCCTTTGAAACAACAAAATAATTAAGTTCAAGTTGGAAAAACACAAGAGTCAGTGCTAAATGTTTAACACAAGTTGTACAATTTAACATGGTACATATAGATACTGAAAACAAAAACAACTACTTCATGTTGTATTTTCCCATGCTTCCAGTCGTTTATTTTGAGGAAACAAAGACACCATAGATAAAGCAGCTGATGAATATTCCTTCCATGTGAAGCTTAATCTGAAGTTTAATATTCATTGGAGGATTCTCCAAATTTTGTTAATAGAAAAGAGGAAAAGGATGAACAATAGTCACTGGTTAGGTATGTCCAACTGCCAAATGATTGATTTTGGTACTCAGGTTGGTTCGTATGTTTCTAGGGACACCCATATCATAACTGGAATCAAAGTGAAGTAGAAAAGTAATCAGAAATGGACTGTAATGTATTCAAGAATAATGCAATATGTAAATTTGGAACTACTGGAAAATTTCAAGCGGCCCTCTGCCCAAAATACTCCTCAATAGACCACTTACCTCCATAGTTTGGCACTTCTTACCGATCGAGAGTTTGCTAGAGAGTTTTGTAACTTTGATAAGGGAACATAGTTCCAGGGTTGAACAAATTATCTTTTGGGCAATGCCTCAAGGGAAAATACAAGAGATCTTTAATAGAAGAAGAAATGGAATTTTCCATGGACATGCATCCTGCTAATAGGCATTGGAAATGCCATTAACAAAAATGGATTTGGATTCACAATAGATGTATACATCAGGACATGGGTACTGACCTAGCTTACTCTTTATGCCATATAATTGAAAATATCATGTCCATGGGA